>MU827779.1:0-41796 GCA_029204205.1 Desmophyllum pertusum | reverse complement strand
AAAAGCTCGCTTCAGGGCAAACAAATTACACAGCTGTTTACTTTTACTTTACTCACGTGGCAGGTTGCTGCTCGGGTTGCTGTTCTGCACTACTTCTCCCCTTTTTCTTGCTTTTCTGACTCCCCGAAACTTCTTGCAATTGTTGTTCATTATCACTCTTTCTATACCAAGTCCCGCCTTCTGCCTCATTTGTCTGGCAACAAGAAAAAACACCATGCAAAAATAAAAACAAATAAAAAGTACTAATATTGTGGGCTAGTCGTCTCTCATTGATTTCGTAAAAACTTTCAGTAAAAACTCTTTATAGACAAAAAACTGCAGATCAACCAAAAGAGAAAAAGGGAAACGTTTACCCTAAAACGATGTACTCCTTGCTAGGGTAAGATTTCTTGTGGAAATGGGTTTGGATTAAACGTATTTAAAACATGTTTCAATCAATGGCACAACTAATTGCCTTTTGTATTCGTAGTTACCATGACTATGACCAATTATTTGCTGACATTCCGGCAGCACACTCCAGTCAACTCTCGCCTTGCGGACACCCCGTTATTACGGACTCTCGCTATTTAAATACGGACTCCAAACTACGTCCCGAGGGTGTCCCGCTATCCTTATGAGAGTTGACTGTATAACAAAATTCCTCGTACACTTATAAGGCCCGATCAAGCGGTCACAACATTCTCACAACATTCGTTGAGAGCCGATGTTGAGACCGTTTGACCACCCCTCACCTGGCTTTTAGTTGACGGCATTTGGTTAGATATAATTATATTACAGTTTCTACGCAGTACAGTGAGCTTGACTAAAGCTTTTCAAACTTGAGCTCCCCTTGAGCTAGCCAAAATATTGCATCACGCAGTCACGTTTTTCGTCACGCAGGTTCGTATGTTGACTCTTTGATTTGGAGGGTGCACCTCAGAGTCCAGTGACCGAGGGATAGGAGGTGTGGATTGTTGTTTCCCTCCCTCAAGGTGATATCGGCCGCTTGTAAACTCCTTCAGGGCTCTTGTTTCAGTTAACGTTGTCGGATAGAAAGCGTAAAGCCTACAATACAATACCGAATGGTAGTCTGGGTATTCATTAGAATTTGCATATCACTGAAAAAGAAATCTACAAGTTTTTATTTTCGAACGTGACGTATTTCGTTTGCGCCGAGTTATAGATAATTTGTTTTTCCATGTTTTTTCACTAGCTGCATGATTCTGCTAAAATTTAGTTTGGCTAAAAGTAGCTTACTTCTACAGGTTTAAACAAAAAGGAAACGTTAGAAATATTGTTTTTCATATTACTTCTTATTAGTATTCGGCGCGTACAACAGTCTTCTACTTTTACCCATGTTACGCTTCGGTCTTGTCCTTGCGGATTTAAAAAAAATTATATTCGACAACGTTAATTGAAATAGGTGTATACAGTAAAATTCAGACAAGCTCCGGACTTATCTCTGTTCGAAAGACTTCTTCAGTTTACAGCGGTGGGCTTATTTTCGGGGACTTATCATCGGCAGGAATTTGGCGTTTGGGCTAGCTTATATTTGGAAGGGATTTTGCGTCCAAAATATTTTCGGTACATTCAACGCTTAGTCAGGTTATGAACGCATGTTGCCCTCGAGAGACGTAATATGATCTTAGACAGAAGATGTGCGTTACCTTACCTCGCCCAAGAACTGATTTCTTGAAGAAATCACTATCCTATCGCGGCGCTGTTTTATGGAACTTTTAAGTAATGACAATAGGGCGGAACAAAATGTAAATAGTTTTAAACGTAACATAATTAATTCTAATATATTAGACGATTTTACCCTTTTCGATTGATCTAGATTGTCATTTTAAATTTTTTAGTTGTAATTTTTTAACTTAAGTATGACACGACCACATCAGCTACGCTGCTTTAATCCTATCGTGTATAAATAAATGCTTTTATTATTATTATTAGACGTGAGATGACAGTGATAGGCCGACCTACGAGTGACGAAGTCGCGAACAAGCGACGAACGAACGAGCAACGACGTCGCGAAAGGTCAACGACTAAAGGGAGAATAATGTTGCATGGAAAGTACTTTAAGAAAATCTAGCAAGAATACCGCATGGAAAAGTCTCAAACACACAATACAAGTTTTGCATTCTGCAGTTGCCAAGTCTCTGAGCATACTCGTAAAAGCCAAACAAGTTTTGTTCTACAACAGGTGGCTTAATTAAATCAGAAGAACTTGTATATTTCTTTGAGCGTTAATTTAAGAATCAGAATCATTTCTATTCGGGGGTTATTATCTGAAGGAGATTTGCGTCAGAGATATGTGGGGGGTTATTTTCGGCATGTAATTACTCTTTGGTATGACATTCAGTCACAACGAGGTATCTGAAAATGTGAACATCGCTAAAGCAAGATAAACAGGTTTCTAAAACTTGGGTGTCTTTTACAGTAATGGAATATAACTTACTTGAGCATATGTTTTGGCTACCCTCCGTTTCAGAGCCTGAACCTAAACGAGTCTGTGTTTCCGGTGGTTTTTGTTGTGGCGTTGTAGATGTGGTCGTAGCGCCTGAAGTAGGTGGATCTTCGCCACTTTCAGCCATGTTTCTTTCTTCCCTTTTCACTCTCCTTGCCTAACTGTTTCTGATCATCTGGCATTATCTGACTATTATCTGATGAGTTCTCAGACGTTGTGATAGGTTCCGCACTACCTGCATCCCGTGTCTCAGAGGAATTAAGAATCTGGCTTCCTTCAAGGACGACAGGGCCTCTCACTGCTTCAGCAGAGTTTGTATTCAATGCGGTTACTGCGGTCTCACCCCCGAGTGCTGTATTACCTCTTTGAAGGTCCGTGCTGCCGCTAATGCGCTCTGCGTGCCCTTCTAAAGGAGGGGCTGTACTTGCGGTGGCCCTTGGTACTACATCAGTCAAATCCGTCTGGTCCGCTCCAGTAGCTTGCCTGGTTGCATTTATCACACCTGCCCCTTTAGAGCCAAAATTATCCTCGTGACCTTGATCAAACGAGGTGGGTGGAGTACATTCCGGGCGCTGATCGTTTTCCGATAGCCCAGCTCTTTCTTCAGTTGGCGTTTTCATCGGGTTTGAGCAGTAACGTAGTCCTTGTTAGGCTGTTGTGTAGGTCCCGGATGTTGGCCTGTAGAGGACTGTTGTTGTTCTCTTTCTGTAGTATCAACGTCCTGTTGCTGGTTTTCACCTTAGAAAAAACAACATACAAGCATTCTTACGTGCAGATAATTGGTTCCGGATTTTTAAAACACAGTGGAACCCCGTTGAATACAACCACTGATGGGCCATAAAACGGGGTATAGGTTCAAATTATGATACCAGTACTAATTCCTTGTCTTTTTTCATTTACCTCATCATCAGGCAGGCATTTTGGGATACATTTATAAGGGAAATACAATTGAATATCTCTACAACGGCCACTCTGACGCGGAAATAACAGGCCGTTGTAGACCCGGGTTGTAGATAAGTGGCCGTTGCAGGGAGGTTTCAATAAGAGTGAAAAGTATGGATAGACGTACGATTGGGACGAAAAATCCTGGCCGTTGTGGAGAGGTGGCCATTGGTGAAGTTTCGACTGTAAAGGTTTTACCGCACACCCTTCAGAGGTCCAGATTACATCGTGATCGCAGCTGATACCTTAAACTGGACTACGAGCAGTTTCTATTTCCCTTAGTCCATCGAGAGAAACAAAATAATGCGAGCGGAAATAAAACATTACGAGGGACTACTCGACCTCTACCTTAAAACCCGTTAAAAATGTTATAGAATTGGCTACAGGGATATGCTATTAATCTTACAGTTTTAATGAATTAAATTCGATTTTTACGCTGCTCATCTTCGCGAACGTCTCGATCGCCATTTAAACGTTTTAGCTCCAAGCGATGTTTGTATTTCAGTCATCTTATTCTTTCCACGAAGTCCCCATCAAAAGAACTAAACTTTGTAACCGTGTCTGCAGGGTTTCACGATATTCGATTTCAATCAAAGTTATACAATATTTTGTAAATTAACAGAGGAAAAACGGAGTAATCGCACGCTAATAGCCGTTAACATGAAAGTTTGCCAATTCCAATTCCCTGACCAGATTTTTGTGTTCAAATATTAGTCTATCACCTCTCCAACGTCTGTGGAAAATCGAACAAATTCCCTTCAAGTTGTAACTCTTGACAATCTCACACGGGAGGCGGGAGAAGACGGTGCGGGAAGCTGGATTCTCAAGGGTGGAGGGAACCGGGAGAACTAGGGAACATTTTGCAACATTGTGTAATATTCTTCAGGAATCACAACGGAAGGGGAGGGAATCAATACAATACAATACAATAACCTTTATTTTGACACGATGATAATTAAAGCATGACAATGCTTGTGGGGTCGTGTGCTATAAATAAGAATAAAAATAATTAACATAAAATAAGACATAAGGTCCATATAAGGTACAATAAAAAATAATGAAATTACAAATGGTTATTTTTTACTAATATATTTTAGATGCGGCATGTTCTTTGGCTGTGTTTGTACTGATGCACTGTTAAAATCAAGTTCCTTAATAACGTTATCTCGTTTCACTTTAGAGTAAAACTGTTTGAAATTGCCGGAGTAATAGTCTGATAGCACAGCCCCTCTATAGCTAATAGAGTTCTTCATATAATAAGAGTTGAATCTTGGGGCGTAATGTGACCTCTTCAGTTATAATCGGGAGTACAAGGTACGGTAAGTAGGGAGTTCAGACCCCTATATATTTAGGGATGGACCATTATATTTTTGAGGGGGGGGGGTTGAATTTAACTGAAATTTCCAGAAATATTCATGTGTTTACGTTCGCTTTTGGCTGCCTAGTCTCATATCAAACTGCCTTCAAAAGGCACGGAATGCAGTCTCAGACAACCTAATCTTTCAAAATTTCCCGGGTGGGTGGGGGGGGGGGAGCATGCCGACCGGATCCCCCTAGTAACTCGCACTTTAGGCGCTCGTACGATCGTACCTTTGACACTCTAACGCACCACCCCCCCCCCCCCCCCCCCCCCCCCCATCCATTCAAAATCCTGTCTGCGGGCTTGTATAGCACCACCAATGTAGTAACAGTGTGTAGACTAAATGCATCTTACATCAGCAAAAGCTGTACTAGAGGTATCCTTTTGTCTCATTCTTGTATCTAGCCATGCATTATTTCATGCACTATATCACTGTGTTGGTATAACATTTTGGTAATTTTGGGCGTTAAAAAAAAATCTTACCTCCTGTCAGGGCCCAAAAAATTATTGCACAAGCTGAAGTGGAAAAAGCAATTCTTGCTCAGAAAAATTTCCGGTATATAATAAGGTAAGGGTTAATACCCAAACTGCATGGTATGGCGCGATGTCACGCATGGATGGGGCATCACCTATGTTGCACATGTCCCGGAAATAGCATTTCACTTTCAGTTTTTAAAATTTCCCCGACACTACGAGCATGACCATGCAAGTCAGTTCTCGGTTTAATACTAAATACAATTACGACTAAGGACAAGTTACGTTAAATCCGCCTACAGAAATCGCCAGATCCCACACAAAACATTCAACATATATGAATACATCAAGCATGCATTTCACAACCGAATTATCAGACAATGTACGATACCCAGGCAAATAACACTTTAAAATGCTGAATTATGAGCAGCAATAATGATCAATAAAGCGAACTAAAAGAGATATTCCTTCGAGAGAACCGAAGAACGGAAATTAGAGCAAACAAGGTACTCGCGTTTGGTGAAATCGAATTGAGTTTAATATTTCCGCCCCGACAACAAAATTTGGAAAATATTTTATGAATTATAGAAATATTGACAGCCATGGATAACCCAAATAGCTTACCTTGGCCAGCAGCGACCGTGATGTAGATACAGGACCGGTATCTTGTCGATGAATGGCTTTGCTGTACAGTTGTGGTACAATCCCTTTCGGAATCCCTTGCTCGATCTTGCTCGGAATATTTTGAGCACAAGGAACTAGCTGACAGCCACATTCTGGACAACATTTAAACTTAGGAAGCAAGTCTGTGTTTTCCACAGTTAGGGACACTGCATCTTCTCTGAGAATCATTAGCCCATCATTGATTGAATTTAAAAGTGACTGACAAATGGGTTTCGTCGAGACTACTAAAACGAAACATTCCCATCACTCCCGCGGAAGTGGCGACAAAAACACCTTTTGTCATTTTTCTTCGAAATAAACCGGAAGTGGTGGTCACAGTGTGTGGCAGGGGACAATGCCCGCGCTTTTCGCCTCGGGTACCCCAAGGCGTTAGTGTCGAAAATATATAAAGGATTTGAAGTTTTGAATAAAAATTGCTATTTTTTAGCCCCGTAATCCTAATATTTACTCACGACTATTGTAGTTTACATGCGAATCACGTAATATAGTAACCTAATATATATAGATAGGCTTAGCCTAACAGCGGAGCTCCCTGAATTCTCATATTCAAGATGGGCCAATTCAATATAAATATGACCAACTTACCAAAGGGAATATTTGCTGGCGAATAGATGTTTTATGTTTTCCCACTTGGCTTATTTTAGCTTATTATTCCTCGCGAAGAGAGGTTTATTTCCTCGCGAAGAGAGGTTTATAATTCCTCGCGAAGCGAGGCCGAAGGCCTCGCGTAGCGGGGTTTATAATTATGTCCCCAAAGAGCTCACGCGAGAGCAATTCTCGTGTGGCCTTTACGATCATATTTATTTATTTATTTATTTATTTGTTTGTTTGTGGAAATCGTGGTTGACAGTAATGACGTCACACGGCGCGCTCGTGGCCTAATGGCTTAAGGCGCTAACTTTTAAATCTGATCTTCGGGATTGAGGGCGAGAGTTCAAATCCTACTATGGTCCTTCTTTTTTTTTTTTCGGTTCGAATCCAGGACGTTCTTTTTTTTTTAACCTCCTTTTCTTTGCTTAATAACATTGACTTCGACGTAATCTTTGTACACGTAAATGTAGAAACAGGAACGGCTGCTGAAGAATAACAATTTTTACTCCAAGTTTGTTTATCGAACGAATTTATATACGGGTCATTTGTGAAAAAAAAACCCGGCTTTATTAAATCCGTTATCAACAACAGGAAAAGGAAAACGACTCAGGAATGTCTCAAAGTACGATCAACATATGGCTTAGTTTTCATTGTAGACGTGAAAACTTGTGTCTGAAAATAATTCGCCAATCCGATATTGCGAAGAAGATCTTACCTACAAAAGCGAGGTGGTTTTCAGATCATTCGGACGGAAAAAGTGGGGAAAACAGTACAAGAGCGCTACAATTTATTACAGATGTCGGGAGACGAGCGAACTCCAATCGAAACCAAAACCCGGTGGCATAGCAAAAACACGGCGTTCGTCCGGCGATTCTCAGAAACCTTGCAGCGATTCTTGGAAACCTTGCAGATCAAATCGCAGCGTGCCCGTTACTAGGCAACAAAAGCTTCGCGAGGACCTGCGAGTCACGTATTACTAGTAATTCTGTCCCCAAAGAGCTCACGCGAGAGCAATTCTCGTGTGGCCTTTACGATCATATTTATTTATTTGTTTGTTTGTGGAAATCGTGGTTGACAGTAATGACGTCACACGGCGCGCTCGTGGCCTAATGGCTTAAGGCGCTAACTTTTAAATCTGATCTTCGGGATTGAGGGCGAGAGTTCAAATCCTACTATGGTCCTTCTTTTTTTTTTTTTTCGGTTCGAATCCAGGCCGTTCTTTTTTTAACCTCCTTTTCTTTGCTTAATACATTGACTTCGACGTAATCTTTGTACACGTAAATGTAGAAACAGGAACGGCTGCTGAAGAATAACAATTTTTACTCCAAGTTTTCAAGTTTAGCGAACGAATTTATATACGGGTCATTTGTGAAAAAAAAACCCGGCTTTATTAAATCCGTTATCAACAACAGGAAAAGGAAAGACGACTCAGGAATGTCTCAAAGTACGATCAACATATGGCTTAGTTTTCATTGTAGACGTGAAGACTTGTGTCTGAAAATAATTCGCCGATCCGATATTGCGAAGAAGATTTTACCTACAAAAGCGAGGTGGTTTCAGATCATTCGGACGGAAAAGTGGGGAAAACAGTACAAGAGCGCTACAATTTATTATAGATGTCGGGAGACGAGCGAACTCCAATCGAAACCAAAACCCGGTGGCATAGCAAAAACACGGCGTTCGTCCGGCGATTCTCAGAAACCTTGCAGCGATTCTTGGAAACCTTGCAGATCAAATCGCAGCGTGCCCGTTACTAGGCAACAAAAGCTTCGCGAGGACCTGCGAGTCACGTATTACTAGTTTTTAGCTTATTATTCCTCGCGAAGCGAGGTTTATAATTCTGTCCCCCAACTGAGCTAACGCGGGATCAAATCTCATCTGGACTTTACGATCATATTTGTTTGTTTGTGAAATTGTGGTTGACAGAAATGACGTCACGTAGAATAAATGGGGTGAAATGGTACAAATATAGTGTTGTAGTTTACGCAACAGAGCTTGTATGTTTCGGGATCCCGTTTATATTGAAGTCATAGCTAATTATAAATATATAATTATTACAAAAGTATAATATTTAGCGCGGTATTATTACCGCTCGTTCTTACTTATTAATAAAGTGGGACAACCGCTGACACAATCGAAAACATACCGCGGAAGGGGGTCACAGAGTGGGTGTGGGAATTCACCCGATTCTTCCGATAGGTACTGGTTATTAGCCGATAAAATGATACCCCATATGACGGGCTGACAGCCGGTGGTATGATCATATATGACAACTGTTACAGTACTACATGGGAGACAAAAAAATACAGCATTAGTAATGCCCTATTTTACGGTTTTGAACTGATGTGTGGCTTTTTGGACGTTATTAGGAGTTGTCATTGATCGAAAAAGTTGATCTTCATGACGAAGCCGAGCATATAAGCTTATAGCTGAGCGCATCACCCGGAGCTGAGCTTATCGTAATTGAATTTGAAAGGCCGTATTATACTTGTTGGTTTTTGTTGTTTTTCAGGTAACATACAAAACTACTAGTATAAGCTTACTGATCAAAGTGAATTGGGTTTGATCGTTCGATAGAGAAATGGTAGGTATGTACACAAATATAAGCTTAAGCTTAATGTTTTCAGTGTCGAAGAGAAGCTGACGATGTCATCATCCAAGGTTGTTTGCATTGCAGTCTCGTACACAGCTTTATGTAAGTTTAAGTGCTATTTATCGGTTAAGATATTTTGTATGCCTTTTACTGTAATATCAAATATATATTTTTTATGTTTTATTAAGCAATTTAAAGCTTTATAAGCTTTATATGATATGGTCAAAAAATGATAATGGTTGCAATATTGTTTGCTTGCGCAACTTTAATTTGAAGGTTATTCGTGTCATACACGGCTTATGTGAATATAAGGACAACTTTCAGAAATGGGTCGGTAAGTGTTTCTCAACTTGTGCATGTGTATATAAGCTTATGTATTGTGTTGTTGTTTCTGCCGGACAAATACCCTTACTGTTTGTAGTACATTTTGTATTTATTTTCTCGGTGTTATAAGCTAATATGCCTTTAACCAGCCTCGTAAACCGGCCGAGGGTATAAATAAAGGTATTTATTCATTCATTCATTCACCCTCAACCTATAGTTTGCTATTTTTTCTTCATAGAAGGGGTAAACGTATTAGGGCAGAAATCAATGTGATATACCATGAAGCAGATGGTGTTAAAAAACTAAAGTGCCACTGAATAGTGTTCTTAGTGATGCACATGGTGCTTGTAGCTCTACTGTTGATGAGTATTCTCCTGCTACTGGTGATGGTGTTGCTGCAGATGATGATCCTGCCATTGGTGAATCAGGAGATGATTTAGGAGATGAGGAGTTATCATCTCATCACTATAGGAGACTCCAAAGAGCAGAAGATGCCTGGTCCAAGTTACGTGAGGCAGTGATCTCAACAACCTTGCAGAACCAAGGTTTCTTGGCTGGAAAAAAATGTTGTGTTTGTAGCATGGTCGCAAATTGTCGCTGCCTTGATTGTAGTCCTACAATGAGCTTGTGTGAATCTTGTGCTTCAGATCAGCACAAGGTTCACAACATTTTTCACCATGTTGAGATTTTAAGGGTAAGCAACTGTAATATTATAAATATTCTCTTGGTAATTTTTAGTAATTTAAACAGTCGATCCCCATTGATACGGACACCATGGGGACCATGGAAAGTGTCTGTATTAACAGGGTGTCTGTCCGTATTAAGCGGGTCATGCGAATGACGTCAGGTTTACGAGTTTTACGTCTTGGCAATAATGGAATGGAATTGGAAAATACTGCACACTCATTTTATCTCTATGAAAGCTTAGGAATAATGCGTCAGTTGCATCTAAATCTTGCTCTTCACTGATAATGTACATAATCACGTGAACACTAGTTAACTTGTGATTATGACTATTTGGAATACAGTCAAACCTCACCCTCACCATGTACACACCTTGTTTAAGCGACCCACCTCTTGTAACTTGTTTGTAAAGGAAAAATTACAGAATCCCATCAACAGCAAATAAATAGTCATCTAGAAGTGTTGGAACTTAATCATGCAATTACTGAACTGGCAATTTGGCATAAAATATTTTGCCTGAACTGAGCGGGTTTCGATCGAAGAAGACAAACTTACATTCAATTCGCCGCCGTGTATATGGATTCTTCCTCGAGTTTCTGTAAGTCCTCTTCAACTAGCTGTACTGAGAAGGCTGAAAATTTGCTTCTTCGTTAGCTTTTTCAGCCAGTCTGATAATATAAAGTTCAAGAACAATAGCTTTGCAGCGGCAGATGGCAGCACTTCGAGTCAACGGCGCTTTGAATTCCTAAAGTAAACGGCGCGAACAGTTGAATGGTTTCCAGTTCTGATTGGCTGCTGCGTTATTTTCTTGTTTCTGATTGTCTCAGTTCTCCATTTTAGCCCGCAAAATACGCCACAATGCCCGATGAAGTTATTATAATTGTAAACAGTCCAGCGCATTTCTTCTTTTGGAAATGTTTTCATCCTCCGACCAAAACAAACAATTATCCAATCAGAGCGCGAATTTGGAGTCACATGGTGCGAAATTTCACGATTGCGATCGCGCGCGAGTTGAAAGCTCTGAGTCGATCTAACGCGATGCTTTGAATGAAACAATCCAACAATCTATTTACGTTTATTTCTGGCCGGGATTAGCTGCTTGCTGGACGAGAAAAATGGCTTTGATATATTTTAGCCTGGAATAAGTTGTGACGAGCGCTTGCCTTTCTTGTCGCGCTCTAGATCGAGCTCTTGTCGCGCTCAGATCGGATATCGCACTTCGTCCTTCGACAATCCGCAGCTATACGCTTTCATGTATTACTGGCCGGGATCAACTGCTTGCACAAAGAGAAACATGGCTTCGATATCCTTAGCCAGCAATGAGTTGCGACTAGTTCTTGTATTTATATTCTGGTCGCGCGCTATGTTCAAAACAAGCTAAAACTGAACAGTTTGGTTTAGGTTACAGTAATAGCGAACGAACAACTGGCGTGCTGCAAACAGTCGCAACAATCACGCATCGATCGAGTTATTTTGCATCCAAAGCCTAACATGACCTCCTAAAATTTGTAGAAAGAGAAACAGGGCTGTGATATATTTTGACCAGGAATATTGGGAGGAGCACTTGCCTTTCTCGTCGCGCTCTATGTTCAAAACAGATCGAGCCGTCTTGGTTCAGAAATAATCTATTTACGCTTACACGTATACTGTCCGGGATATATATAACTGCTTGCAGAAAGCGAAACATGGCTTCGATATCCTTTAGCCCAGGAATGAGTTGCGACTAGCTCTTGTATTTCTCTTCTGGTCGCGCGCTATGTTCAAAACATAGCTCAGTATTGGTTAGGTTATAATCGGCTGTTGTATCAAAATCGAACGCTGCAACAAATTATACACGCATATCCTAGGCCTGGTCTGTGACCTCTTAAAATTTGCAAGAGTGAACACTCGAAGGCTCTATTCTACGTGAAAATCCTCCACATAATACAACATGCTCGTTTACTGCGTTAAAATAAAAATAAAACACACCTGAAGCAACTGAGTAGGTCAGAAGACATAATTTAATATAGAGCAGCAAATGTCCTGTCACCTTTTAATACAACAACAAGGAAAACGATGTCGATATCCTAGTTCTGTTCTGTTCTGTTGCCAGTTGTAGCGCTCACTTGGCGGATGTAGAAACGCCTGATCGATCTCTTTCAAAAATACGAGAGATTCAGATATGGTCTTCATTGTCATGTTATGTTGCAGTTCAGCTGTGTCACTAACCGCAGAAGCTTTCAAAGGTCAGATCAGGTCAGCCGCTCACAAATGTCACAAAATCACACAGGCAATCAGCACAAATACAATTCAAAGGTGGCAGCCATTCAAAGGGTTTCTTACTTTCTTTTTCCTGATTTTGTGAAGCTCGAAATCGAGAAGTGTTTTCTTTCACTTGTGGCAAATCCAGACTGAGTGGATTTCGGCCGATCCTTCCCCGATTTCAACGTCCATAAACATGCATAAAGCCTTGCACTCTGCCTCAAACATAGCCTGCGTCGCAGACGGACTTGACCTCAGGTAATGACATTACCGGCGGTCAAGTCCGTCTGCGACGCAGGCTACCTCAAACAAAGAAACCTCACATCCTCTTGTGTCACTTTTGTACATATCCGTCCAGCACATAATCAGCAGCGATCGTACATATAACTCCGATATGTATCCATCACATCACCGACCTGAAACGAAAGGAAAAGACGCCCCAAACGATTAGTTACAAGCAGTATCATTTTGCCGCAGAGGATTGCTTCCCGCAAAAATCGCGGCCCGTCCACGCAAATTGCGGCCCATCGCTCAGATTTCGTACAAAACATCTAGAATACCTATAGAATGTCCCTGAATTTTTTCAAGGCCCATAAAAAATTTTCACGAGAAATATAGTGAACTGAACACGATCAATCGGTCCAGTAAACAAGCAAAATTGACATATGTATCGAAAGTAAAAACTCACCTTCGCGCACATTTCGCCGCCATTGTCCACAATCTCAAGCACAACGTACTCTTCAATGCTTTCTTTGTTGTTGTGTTACAAATCGGCAGGCAAAGCAAGCTGGGAAGACTCGATAAAATGAAAATTTCAAACTCAAGTGGAGTCCACACGGGAAGATTTCAAAGCCGCCATGTTGTGACGTCACGCTATTGTTTAGCGCATTTCCAAAAGAAGAAATGCGCTGGACTGGTAAATAATATCTTTATTTGCATGACTATATTAAGTTACAGTATAATTAATATATATCTGGGGATGTGTAGAGTAAAGTTTTGTGTCATTCTCCTCAGGACTGTTTGGTTGCATTGAAGTTGTCTTTATAATCCTTGCAAACTAGCGCTATGAATTTTACATGTTATTTTCCTCTTATGTTTTGAAGGAAAATCAATGTTAAATCACCTATCCAGCTATATTCTAGCAATTTCCATCTTATTTTTGTGTTCTTTATCTCTAGTTTTGACCAGTATATGACTGTTGCCAAAATTCAGTCAATATTCCATGTACAAGTAGGTCAATATTTCTTTTATTTTTGTTCTCAACAGGGAACTGAGTATATGCAGTAATTGATTGAAGAAGTGATAATTTCCATGACTGAAGAAACACATAATTTCTTGTTTATATCCAGTCTGAGTTTACTTGTAGTTGCTCAATAAGCTGCTAGTGTCTTTATGAGGATGAAACAGCTTCCATGTAACCGATTTACATTTATGTTTTGGAATAATATACCGGTACCCCAATGAACATACAAAGTTGTTAAGAGAGCGTCTCCACAAGAATCAAACAAAATCGGAAAATAGCGGCAAAAATGTGAAAACTCAAAAACGCTCAAACTTTGGCTGTTAGTAGTCCATATTGAGTCATTCATTGCTATGTGGTTCATTTGTCAAATAATTTATTGTTTTGGCAGAAAATGACGAAAATCAATTTCAGGGCTCCATACAAGAAAATTTGGCTTGAAAATTAGCCATTTTTAAGCGAACCGCTTGCTTTAACTATTAATCCAGAAGACATCCACTTGATATCAGCGTATTCTACGACTATTCGAGGTTCTATTTTATAATTTCCATAAAGATTGAAAAACTTATGACACTGAGAGAGGCCTGAAAAAAATCCCCCTGTTTCTCTATGGCAATTACTAGCTCGATGGAAAAAATTATTTACCCTACTACCTTTATCACAAATCAAATGAAATTTAGGAATTACACTAAGGAGGAAATGGCCTTACAACTAATATAATTTTTTTTCTGGGGAAATTATATTGCGCTCTGTGAGAGAGCGCTCAAAATGGCCGAAAAATGATATACGTGACTAGTGGATTGCGTGACATACCGTGACCGTAGCACATATTTCAGTGCTGCTTTAGTCAAAGAAATGGTAAAATCCAAATTCCTGCCTTGGGGATATTAAAAAACACTTTCCTTTGGGTGGGAATTGCGACAGCAGATATTCTTTCGTGCACGCTCCTCCAATCAGTGTACAATGTACAAATCTTGCGGTTTGGTAGATAACTGTCAAATATGCAAGTCAACGCAAGCAGTCAAAAGCGAATCATATCCCTGTATTATTTATCGAATAGTTTAAATTTCCTCTCTTTTTTTTCCAGATTTACTATCACCTATCTCAGGGGGATGGAAAGAGATATTTTGCCATTAATCAAATCAACATTCGAGTATTGGATTGAGTCTTGTTTTGAATTTTCGATTCTGCATTCAAAGAATAGATTATTTAAATGTTAATGAAAATGAATTCATTAATGCATTCTTGGCAGGAACGCTTGAGCTGTTTTGACTGTAATATTTCCGCCCAGACGACAACATTTGGAAAATATTTTATGAATTATAGAAATATTGACAGCCATGAATAACCCAAATAGTTTACCTTGGCCAGCAGCGACCGTGATGTAGATACAAGACCGGTATCTTGTCGATGAATGGCTTTGCTGTACAGTTGTTGGTACAATCCCTTGCTCGATCTTGCTCGGAATATCTTGAGCACAAGGAACTAGCTGACAGCCACATTCTGGACAACATTTAAACTTAGGAAGCAGGTCTGTGTTTCCACAGTTAGGACACTGCATCTTCTCTGAGAATCATTAGCCCATCATTGATTGAATTTAAAAGTGACTGACAAATGGGTTTCGTCGAGACTACTAAAACGAAACATTCCCATCACTCCCGCGGAAGTGGCGACAAAAACACCTTTGTCATTTTTCTTCGAAATAAACCGGAAGTGGTGGTCACAGACGGTGGGCAGGGACAATGCCCGCGCCTTTCGCCACGGGTACCCTAAGGCGTTAGTGTCGAAAATATATAAAGGATTTGAAGTTTTGAATAAAAATTGGGGTTGTCCTAAAACCAGGATTTACGGAAAGCCTGAATCTCGGAATTCAGGAATCTTGGAATGCCGGAATCTTGGAATCGGGAATTCGCGCACTTTGAATTACAGTCCATATTGTCCAAGAACAGTGCAGTTACCCCAACCAGACCCGGTACGAACTCTCAAATAAAAGAGACGGATGTGATTGTCGTACCTTTTATGGGGTAATATTTGTGGTTTGGTACCGCTTGGGGTTTCTAAATATAAAATAAGAGATATCCCGGTACTAGCCTATTCCAGGCGTTCGGATGGTGGCGAAGCGCTCCCTCTCCCCAATCTCCTCGCCTCTTTTCCTCAGCCACTCTTCGCGTTTCGCGGGTCTTTTCGCGCGCGCGTCACTCCCCCAGTAGCCGAACGCCTGGAACAGGCTATTCCTGTAGCCACCGGGTCTCCCTTTCTCGAGTAAGGACCAAAAACTAGCAAACATTTCAAAGAGACGTTTTTAATTATACCAGCCATCCATGCACTGATTTGTCTTGAAGCTTCCTGGTAAGCATTACAAAATATGAATATTTTAAAATTTAAATTTAAATTATTTACATTACAAAATATGAAGAAAGGATGAAAACCCAATAACACTATACTATAATCCCACTAACTCTTTCTATTGTATCGCTAATAAGTCGAATCACAAGCTTACTAAATGCAACAATATATATGACCCTATTGTTGCATTTAAGCCAACGATCATTATGGGACCCGGGGGGGGGGGGGACTATGGACTATACGGGGAGGCTCCGCCCGAAAGGGGTCCTTTTTTAGGCTCGAGGTATGTGAAAGGGTAGGGATTTCACGAGTTGAAGTATATGAAAGGGTATGGATTTCACGAGTAAATGAGTAAATGATATTATTGTTTGGTTAACATCTCTACTGGTAATGCTTGATGATTTCTGGTGATTACTATATTCTTGAGTCAACCCTGTCCCGTTTCATTTTATTTTTTAGAATCGATCTCCCGCGAAATTATCTTGTTTCCGCTGACCGCTGACGTTCCCCCACTGAGACCAAAAAAAAAAAATGGCGGCCAAATGGGGGAATCCACTCTTGGTTCCTTCGTCCGTTTTCCTTTACAATTTTACGTCCGTTCCTATTCTTACAACCGAGGGAAAACTGGTTGTTAGCTGACTGGAAGTTAATAAACAACTTGATTGAACTGAAAGCGAATGAATGTCATCTTGAACACCGCGGTGCGCGATCAAAACTATCCGGCATCGATAGTTGTCTTTGTCTGTCTTGTTCGAGTGGTCTTCTTTGTGTGGTGTTGTCGCGATGTAAGCCTTTCGAATAGATTCGAAATGAAGCGCTCTGTAGAGGATTCGGGTCTTTCTGAGATCCATAGCTGTAAAACAGGGAAACATTTATAGCGGCTAATATTTGGATTTCGGCCGTCGTGGAGGCAATGGCGAAAGTGCGAGCTCGAGCGGTCGTGGCAGCGAAAAACACGATACTAATGTTGTACCCGAAGCGAAAAATGTGAAGGATATCCAGCGAAGGGGACTCCAGGAAAAGAAAGCTAGCAGTTCTGCAGAGAATAATAAGGTGACAGGCCTACACGGCGACTACAGCTCGTGACATTTCATTTTGTACATTTTCTGTTCTCTATTATAAAATTCGGTTTGCTTTAAAATAGCCTGGAAGGTAGCCTGAGATCAGGCTCCTGAAGAAAATTTGCGAGTGAAGCGAGCCGAGTCTCTGCAGAACGAAAGCGGGCAGCGACTCGGCTCGCTTCGCTCGCAAATTTTCTTCAGGAGCCTGATCTCAGGCTACCTGGAAGGCGGCTGCACGCCTTTCAGAGATGGAAGGCGGCTGCATTGGCAGGTTAAGTTTGCTTCAAGCGTGTTTTTCTAACGCGCAATATATGTTTTATCATGAGGAGGATTTTCGAGTAGAGCCTTCGACTGTGTACACTTCTAGAAAAATTGGCTCAGAGGTCATGTTTGATTTCCTGTCAGGCTTTCGTCCTTTACGAAGTTACAATAATTTGTTTTAGATAGATGCTAAGGTTATATCTCTTGCATCAATCGATGTTTGTTTCCTCCTTTGTTCGTAGTGTGATGTTCTTCGGTGTTTTGCAACCGCAAGATAACATAAATATCCACGCGTATCGAGTTATTGTTTTGCGTGTTGTATGCCAGGTTCTTCTAGCTTTCTGAGCACTCTATTTATGTCGATTGTCCACGCACATGTTCTTCTTGCAAACCCCTCTTAAAGTGGGGTTGATGCTATAGCATTTTAAGTGCGAATATTTTTGCTCTCTACCGTTTTATGATTCCGCCATTGATTATCGCTGTGAGCTGAGATCACCGGCGTGTGACGTATAACAATAACTTTGTTCTGATTGGGCATTCTAATGAGTTTCGCGGGAATTGTGAGTCCCGCGGTGTTCTAAAAATAAAATGAAACGGGGACAGGGTTGACTCCCAGGATCAGTATGGGAGATGGAGGCTCCGGGTAATGGGCTCCTGACCGTGATATATATTGTTCATTAAGTTCATTACAAGGGTATAGAAAAGGGATGCAGTGCTTCTACTGTAGGTATGTGAAAGGGGTACCATTTTCATAATTTCTATGGAAGGTATATGAAAGGGGTACCTTTTCTGTCAAAAATGGTATATAAAAGGGTAAGGGGTTGGACCTCTGGGCGGAGCCTCCCCGTATACAACTTTTTTGAGTACCCCTTCGTGGAAAGAATAAGATGACTGAAATACAAACATCGCTTGGAGCTAAAACGTTTAAATGGCGATTGAGACGTTCGCGAAGATGAGCAGCGTAAAAATCGAATTAATTCATTATAATAGCATATCCCTGTAGCCAATGTTATAACATTTTTAAGGGTTTTTTAAAAAGGTAGGTAAAAGGTAGAATGCGAGTAGTCCCTCTTAATGTTTTCAGTTTTCTCTCGCTTTATTTCGTTTCTCTCGATGAACTAAGGGAATGAGAGACTGCTCGTAGTCCAGTTTAGTTATGCAATAGTACGAGCTAGTGGGATTAATGAGCAACCAAGTATGAACTGCACCTCGCGATCGTGGGCTCGTGGCAACGCACAAGAACAAATTAACACAGTGAGTTCCCGCAATACAATTTGCCAGACCCATTACAACACAAATTAGGCCCAGTTCAGACGCCGAACTTTTCATTAGCCGAACTGAATTCGAATTTGGGTAGCCCCAAATTAAGAAAATCCCGCCTCTTGATTCAGACGCCGAACTTTCCATGTACTCCAGGCGTAGTCAATCGATAAACCGATAATCGATATCAATTGATAACAATCGATAACAATCGAAGATTTCCGATATCAATCGATAGAAATCGATAAAGAAAAAAAGTTGTGAGTTCGATTGATATCGATTTCCGATAGAAATCGATAATGATTAATTTATCGATTGTTATCGAATATTATCGATTGTTATCGGAAATGATTTTTGTCATTTGTACAAGTTAATCACTGACACAATGTTGTCTGTATGGTTTTATTGAGTCATTCAATCATCATAGCATAGCATGCAATAGTTTAACAATTATCAACAAAATACTATAGGAACAAAAACAATAACAGGAACAATTTGGTCTTTTTATCGATCTTCAGCGCAGTTCATAATACCGAAGAAGAAGTTGCGGTGTGCAAAGTAGCGGCGTGTAACCCTCTAGTCTCGTTATAGCAACGCCATAATGATTAAACAGAATATACAACAAAATCAGTGTTTTTGTGATTTCAATTAGTCGCATTAAAAAAGAAACGTAAGAATAAATCACAGAGTAGGCAAGAAATAAAAAAATAATCCAGTAGCACAGCAGTAATCACTTTGGCTCCATAAATATCGACCAGGAACAATACATGCAAAAGAAGAAGCAGTTTTTCTGTGTTTTTCGTCGTCATAAAACAAGGGTTCGAATGAATGGACATGTTCAAATCTTTTAAATCCCAGAAAACCAAGTGAACGTGATGAACACTCTGCCTGGACGAGCCACGCTACCTTCAGTAATATGTTTGAAACAAATACTCCTTTGGATTATCGATGTTTATCGATTATTATCGATTATTATCGATTGTTATCGATTTTTGCCAATCGATAATAATCGATACATTTTTTCTGTGAGTTCGATTGTTATCGATTACCGATATCAATCGATAGCAATCGGCGATTGATATCGATTGATATCGAGTGTATCGATTGAATATGAGTACGTAGTCTATTACAGATGTAGATAATAATTTAGTGAGCTCACTAAGATATTAACAAAATCAGCACAGATTGATAGCAAGGGAAAATAGAGTCTGCTCAGAAGGTCTGCCATTATCGTCAGGGGCACAGTAACAGACCTGGTAGAGAGTTCAATTAGGCGCGCGCGAGTGTGAGGTAAGCGCGCGCGGAAATCGATACATACACATTAGTATTCGTAATGTATCACACCGTTAGCTAAACAACGAACTCAGGGTGAATCTCTCCTAGCCGCACGTTTCAAACTGTGGTACCGCAGCTGTTGCCCTACGTGCCTGAGCCGACTATTATCAATCTATACAGATTACTGGTGCTCTAAAATACCTTCTGGTAATAAATTGTCCAGTGTTCAATGTTTTTTTTTTAAAGTTCGTTTGCTTGCGCTCGATCTTGATGATAAAATTACACTAGTGAAACATGCCTGTAAGGCCCAGTTCAGACGCCGTACTTCACATGAGCCGAATCGAATTCGAATTTAGGCCGACCCAAATTAATTTAGACCGGCTGAATTGATTCAGACGCCGAGCTTAATTCAGCCGAACTTATTTTAATAGGGGAAAATCGCTGTTATATTGAAAAATACATTATAATAATTCATGCATTTGTTTCGGCTCATGTGAAGTTCGGCGTTTGAATCAAAGCCGGTCCACAGCCGTTATTCCCGGCTGAGCCAGGCGGGAAGAACGGCTGAGCCGATCCGAATTCAATCAGCCGTTTCAAATTGATTCAGACGCCGTACTACACATGAACTTAATTCATCGAATTCGATTCGGCTCATGTGAAGTACGGCGTCTGAACTGGGCCTAAGGCAAAAAATATACAGAACCGAGATGTTGATAATGTTACAATGCTTAACTTTTTAGATTGAAACTAAATACAGCAAAAAATAGTAAACTTACCACAAGAAAAGTAAGAGCCAGGCGCGGAACAACCTAGGCTCGATTTTCCAGCCGTTTTGTGAGCCCGCGTTCCTCGCCCCACACCACGGCTGGATCACTGGTCTTCCCATTGTCTTTTTTGACCAATCACAGACAAGCCTGCCAGAATCGGGCAGGCTTGTCTGTGATTGGTCGACTCAGTACAAGCGCGGGAAAGCTCCATCAAATATGGCGGACATCTGATCAGTGGCGATGTATTTTCTGCGGCTCTTGACTGTGTTTCAGAGCGTTTTCACATCCAAAAAGTTCAAAGAAACACAACAAGAGGCAATATTAAATTTGCTAAAAGGAAAATACGTCTTAGTGTTGCAGCCAACGGGCTCAGGAAAGTCGTTAATTTTTCAGTCTTACCCGCTTATCGTTGATGCTATTAGAAAACCTGTAAATTGTAGTAGTTGTATCTCCTCAGACTGCGCTATATCTCAGCCCAAAGATCGCAGAAAAGACCTCGGTCAAGATTTGTTGACAACTGAAATCGCCGACTCGGTGTAAAGTGCGCGTGCTGTATCACGATATCACGCGTACTGGCCCCTTTATGCGTCAGATGTACAAACTGAAAGATTTTCAAAAACGTCTTCAAACTCCCTAAATCACCAGAAACAATAACTCTCTATTTGAAAAAATCTATATTTTACTAAGAATTAACCATTGTCCTGAGAAATTGCCAAGTTAACACGGTACATATGAAAAAAATTCAAAAGCTTACGCCTACAGTTAGCGCGTGCTGATTGTCCACGCACAGCGCGCGCGAGCTCTGAAATTTTCCTTACAATCCAATCAGAGTGGAGAACACAACCAGTTCAGTTCAGTTCAGTTTCATTTCAACTTTACCAGATGTACTCTCTCGTAGAGCGAGAACATCTGGGTACGAGATTTTATACATGTAACAATCTCCGCCATTTACATAAACAACCTGTGTTCGCCATAATTACCTGCGCCATAGCCTTCGCCATATGTTTTTTCCCGCAATTTGGATGTGACGTCACGGACAAGCACTACGGACCAGTGATCCAGCCGTTAGTGGGAGGAGGATGGAAACCGGAATCCCAAAACGGCTGGAAATAGAGCCTAGGAACAACCTTTGCTTGGTCGTTTTTAATTAGTAGGCTCGCGACGGCTGTTTGTACGCGCGTACCTTTATTCAAACAGTTTAAGCACGCGCAGCTGCTTACGTAGTACTACGCAGAGCGCGAGGATTTAAAAGTTTATAATAAAGGGGCAAAAGATAAACGAGCGAGAAAGCTCAATGCGTTTATTGGTAATTTGTTAAACACAATAAAAACCAAAAGAAAACAATACGTAGGAGGTTATCGGTCCATGAGGTGCCTCCCCAGATCCATCCCACCTGATTTATACAGGTGAGCATAAGAACCATCAAGTCCAAATGTCAACCGAGGCACTGCAGCTGGTGCAATGTTCTTCTACAGATTACCCCTTTAGGAGATACAGGGTGATGACTTAGCAAAACCCACAAATGCATTCGGGTAATGCTTCAGATTAGTTGTTACTCTGACTATAAATACAATAATAATAATTACAATTTATATACCTCAAATTTCATATCAATGATCAAATGCGCTTTCCATGGATAAAAGATAAAAATTTAAAATGATAATATATACAACATTTACAAACAATGTAGTAGATAAATATTAAGAAATAAAAACTAAAATATAGAGGTTACAAGTAAGCACGTCTAATCAAAGGGTGCTTTCAGCAATTTTCGTGTCACAGAGCCTCTCCAAAAGAGCCACTCTACCCTGCGTAGCAGGCGCTGGAGCAATGTAGCTAGAGCGACGCGAAACCGTAGCTGTCAGTCGAGCATTAGACTTTATACTTTTTTTCGCCTAAAATGAAAAACCGAGCGCGAAGCACGCACTCCTTTTCCGGTAATGTGCTAAAGTGGGTGATGAAAGTTTGTGAGATGATAGCCAGCTCTGAGGTTAACTTTACCGAAGCTTGACAGCTAATTCAATAATATATTTGGCCACGTAATCTTTAAGCTAGACAAAATTGTCTGCGCATAAAACGAAAAGGGGTTCTCCCGCACGTCTGAGAGGCTGGGGGAACTGTTTGATCGGCATTTTTTTCTTGTGATCTCTTGTCTTAATTGTGCTATTCTTTCAATTTCTTCGCTGACACTTTTCTCGCCTTTCTCGTTTTTCAGCCGATGGTATTTTCCAGAAGAAATAAAAAATTTACAGTAATCAGTGCAGGCTCACTTTCTCGCCGGCTCGCTTCGCTCCCTCCCCGGCAGCGCGTAATTCTCGCGGCTTCGCCGCTCGCGTATGACCCAAACGTGAGCCTGCTCGCAGGCTAGAAATATCAGCGACAAAGCGGCAAACTTTGATTTCGTGAAATTCTCTTCGAAGATCAATCTCTTTCTTTTGTCCTTTACTTCAGTGAAATTGATCGTTTCTGAGCTCAGTTTCTTTCTAAAACAACAACATTTTCTAATCTTTATTCAGCGGGAAAACGTAAAATCTTTGCTGTATTTGACCAGAAAAAGGATAAACCTCAGCTCCGTACGCAATTATTTCGGACCTTTAACCTAAATCGTTTGTCATAATATCACTTTAGAGGAGATTGCGCTTTCTTCCCGTGTTTCATTCAACTTACACACTTAACACCGCGCTACTTCCTACTACTTCCTTGACATTGCTTTTTTCATACAAATCATACAATCAGTGCAATCGCTTCGTTTAGATCATACTAAAAAATCATCCAGTTGGTTTAAGATTGATGACCAGGGGTAATATACCGAAGTAAGTTACAAAAGTATTTAATAAAAGTTATTCCATTCGCCCCTGTCATAATATGAGATTACTACAGCCAGCTGGACCTTACGCTCCTTGTTGGTTATTTTATCATTTCATTTTTCCAAGGACTAGTTGTTAAATAAAATAACATAGCAACATACATGTAAAATAATGACCATCATTGTGAGTTATTGTACTCTTCAAGTGAAATAAAATGCCTTTGTATTATTTAGGTCACAGGCAGCGATACTAATGCTAAGTGGGGATAATAAAATATTAAGACCGAGTTCACCAGAGGACCAGGCAGGGGTGATACATCCAATCTCTCCGTTTTGGCTGAAACTTGGCCAGATTGAAGTACCCACCCAATAACTCTAAAATACCAAGTGGGTCGACTTTGGGAATTTTCCCTTGGGAATTAGACCACCCCCCCTGCTTTTTTGCCCCAAATCCCAAAAATTTCACTAAAATAAGCATCAAATTTAGACACTGCTCCTGGTTACAGAATACAATGAATTGTATTGTTCTTTCACACGAATAAAGACTAGACCTGTGTTAGTTTTACACTACGAGTTTCAAGTAATTTGGAGTGACAGGTGCCAATCAAGATCTGTCAATGCCTACCCATGTCACGCAAGATTGTGCAATTATGCAAATTAGCTCCAATTCTGATCCAAATATCGTCAAAGTGCAACTTTCTTTTTCGAAACAGTTTTACCATGGTTCAGACTCGTCCTTGACTTGATAAAATCAAGAATAAAATTTTTGGCAACTGTTATTTTTTAGCGACAACAGCCGTTCAAACAACGTGACCAGAGACTGGTTCTAACAAAGAGAGAAGGACCAAATCTAACAAAATAAAATGTTACAGAAACAGTTTCATGAACTTAATTTCTTAGTTAATGAGATTATAAGTATCTGTAAATATTATTTATAGCAGTTAAAGCTAGCTGAAGGCAACATTCATTGCAATATCCCTCGAAGTAATAGTAAATAACACCCAAATTCTGTTCTTACGCTAGGAATGAAACGGTTGTAATGTTTAAATTCTAAAGCATCGAGGTGTTATTTTACAAATTTTTCCTGGGCATTATCTTGTTGTGTTGTTGTTTACATTGCCCTTGAAACTCTGCTTAATCATCACAGCTCACGCACTTGAACTTGCTGTTTAGTTATTGTCAACACTTACTTCACACTCTGCATATGAACACCATCAATCATAAGTCGTATTCGTCCCTGAAATTATTGTTTGTCCTGACAGATAAAGTCCTGAGCTCACACATTGGATTATCCATTCCATTTTTGGGTCCAATCAAATGTTGAACTATTGATTTTGCTGTATCGGGCATGTAAACACCGTTATTCGAAAGTGCAAGTGAATGCGTGACGGAACATGAGCCCATAAACTTGATCAGCGGTAGTTACAATTGCCAACTTCGGGGAGGTACAGACTTGCCGCTAATTTTAACCTTCCCGTCTTAAAGGGGAAACAATTCACCCCAAATTATCTTAAAAGGTTTGTTATTGACACGAATTAGACAAAATTTACGTATACATCTTGAAAGTAGAAGTCCGATTCCTTTTACCAACCTCGTCCCCGGGGCGCTTTTCCCTAAAAGTGGGAAGAGCGCCCTGGGGACGAGGTTGTTCCTTTTACCCATTGATTTGACTAACAGCTACTAACAAAATGCCTTAAACGAACGCATTTCTATCGTTATACCGTTACGTACATTTTGACGTCACTTTGTCCGTAGACTGCGAGCAGTTGGACTTTTTTCCTCAGATCCTTGGCACGAGCGAAAAAAAAATAATTATGCAAATTAGGTGTTAAAACGAGGAGAGACATCGCACCCGCGCGGCTAGCGGCCTCGCCGCTCGATCGTCGCATTTCGCGCCCGCGCCCGCGAAAGATTAGGAAAAGAAAAACACTGCTACTCTAGTGTCTGAACCAGGGTGGGGAATTTTCGATTTTTTTCGTGTCAAACAGGGGCAGGGTTTCGAATTTGTCCTGCCATAGGTATACAACTTGAATTCGCAACTAATCAGCGTGCAATTGGAGCATTATATCTTAAGTTTGGGTCTCTTGCAAAATCACAGTTCCAGCTGGCTTCGTATTTCAAGCCTTGTGGACATCTCTTCTGCCTCTGCAACAAAGTCTTCCTCCTCATCTTGGGCAGGACTCGGATCGGCCTGGTCTATGGCTAGTCGGCCACTCCTATACATCGCAGACAATCTGCTGAAGTACCGCGCTATTTGGTCAGTAGCGAGCCACTCATCTTTGCTGAACATTTTCTTGCCACTACCATCACGCATATTTCTCATCTTGGTGCACACATCCACTGCACTTGCTTTTCTCCCTGTCTCCTCACCTTCCAGGAATATCCTTTTCAGATGTGTCTTCACCTTCTCGGAAAAGCGGATTGCTCTTCGTGATGTTTTCAGCGCCCATCCCTTTGAGACCTCACATGTGGGATCAGTAACGGCTGTTTGGGAGCTCGACCCTGTTTCTTTCTGTAGGTAGCTCCCCGAGACCTCTTTGCACGTCTCGGCCCATTTTTTCTTGATGATGTCATAGGTCGTTTTCTCTTTCTAGCCTCACAAGGTGTTTGCCCACGTCCAGGTGTTTTTGTAGACTTGAAAAAGACTGGTATGTCTTTGTACATCCCTCCTCAGGGCAGGAGAAAAACACCCTCATAGCTTCAGCAGCTGGTGGCTCTTCTTCGACAGACTGTGATGTCCTAGGCTGAGGTTGTTGGGACGCACCTCTCCAAGTGGTGGATCTAAAAGCACCAGCCTCCTCTCGCGGTACACTGAAGGGCTGCACGATGCATAGCTCTGTAGATCCCTGAGGTGTCCCAAATCCTTTCACCTGTGCTGGCGTAAAACGTTTACGAGGGCCGACATCATAAGCCTTCCACACTCGCAGACCTCCAGACTCGAAACTAAAATTGTTCAAAGACTGTATCCCGGACATTGTGTGCTTCTTCATGGTGTGGCTGGACTCCTGAATCTTAACAACTGCTGCCTGGCACCCTTTAACCCCACCATAGGAATCGATCGCAACCTTCATATCACCAGCACTTTTGATGTCGTGACCTTCATTTATGTAACGCCGCATATGGCTCTTCACTGTGGCAATTCGTCTGTCACAGACGTCCTTTCCAGCCTGTGGTTCACTGAAGTCATATCTGATGATCTTAATGCCTGTGCGCTCTCCGAGGCTGGGAAGTGAGAGAATGAGATAAGAACAATGGTAACATCCGGCATTGTCGCTCCGAAAGAATGCCTCCTGAATATTTGGGTTTGCCTCTTTCAGTGTTGTGAGTGTGTGCTCTATGATTGAAGCCACCGCAAACCAGTTTTGAGTACATTCCTCAAACAAATGGATGTAGGTTCGGGCCTGGAACAGAAAGACAAACGACGCACTTAGCTTCAAAATAACTAGATGTAATAGTAATATGTGTCCTATGCAGCTGTATCACATACAATCCAGATCCTGAGGTGGGGCCAACCTCGTGCCCAGGGTCTCTCTTCTTCCAGCCCCCTATAGCGAGAGAAGGGGCAGGAAGATGAGAGACCCTGGGAACGAGGTTGCGGTGGGGGCAGTTGTGGTGGTTAGGATTCGATGTGGCCTCCCCTAGAACTCCGACTATGCCGTCACTTGAATTTTTAACCTGTCAATAAAACCCCTCCCCTGGGATACCGACCTTACCAAATTTACTATGCTGTCTAAGCTAGGAAATATTCCGAGCCGTTTTGCTATTTTGAAAAAGCAAAACTATTTTCACGTGGTTACCTCAATGTCATTACCATCGCTCTTTGTCACTGCAACTGTCACGTGCCATGATTTTCCCTTTTTGCCAAACCAGTCGCGCTGGGTTTCTCTAAAACTGGCTGGTAAAAATTTCATAGCCCAATCCATGATCAGAAGGGCCTGGCTTGGCGACATATTGTCGATGATGTCACTCTTCGCAGAATCCTGGTGAGCCGCTCGAAGGATGTGGGCTTTCCATTCGTCGAGTTTAGGGAGAGCCGTGTCTACATCATATTTGATTTCTTCTTCTTGGTCGTTGCAGCTTGAAAAAATATATATTATTATACAAGATGTAAAAATAACAACAACAACAACAACAACAATAATAATAATAATATTCATAATAATACCATCAAAAACAACAAAACCAACAATATTAATGTTGGTAATGAATAAGAGACTATAGCAGCCTCTTAAAGTGCCCTTACCTATATATGACAGTAGGAGTAGACAATGACAGTTGTAGATCTACAAGAGCATTCCGGTAGTTGTCACATCTGTCACAGACTATGTTGTGGTCATGGTCACAGTGCCCTTGGTATTCCGGCTCATCGGTGCTCAGCGCATACACACTGCAGTGATCAGCGCACGGATCAGCTCTGGACACGTGAATTTTGTAGTCTGTCTTCAGATAATTTTTTGCGGACTTAAGACGGGAACTGATGTCTCTGGCTGTTTGCTCGTACAAACCTGAATATCAAGACAAACAGACATAGTATACTACAGATGTTTTGATTTACTTATTATTTCTCAAACGTGTATACGGACCCTATGTAGCATTTTTCTAATAGTAAAACTAGTACCTAATGTAGAAAGTTTATTTGTTGCCTCATCCAGAGCAGTGAACGCCGTAACCCCATCGGTTTGTGTGCTGTCCAATCCAGCTAATGATTTCTTCTGCGATGCAGCGCATATCTAAGGGAAGACCGTGGTGAAATAATTATTGATAAAAAGCCATTTGGTTAAAGCAATTGGTCCAAGTACTAGCCTAATTAGAGAGTTAGCAGTGCTAAAACATGTCCTCGTAACTATTTCTTAAAAATGAATAATCAATTTCAAATCCTAATCTCGGACACGGTAGATATCATCAATATGTCCAGGAGGTAAGGCTAAATATATTATTTCCTCTTACCTTGAGGATGCTCAACAGTGTGGATCGTCCCATGGGTCCAAATCCAGATTCGGTGCAGTATGACTGGTACAGATGAATAAGTCGGGATGCTACGACTGTCCTCACCACGTTTGGGATTTCTATTGTCTCACCATCTGATAGTTTTAGGGTCTTCGTCCCGTAGGCTACGTCCTGGAGAAATGAAGGGCTTGAAATAAAATCCAGAAAGTGGTCCACTTTAACGGGATCAAGCCGGCACCGCTGCAAGACAGGAGGGTCAATTATCTGACCTGGACTAGTGAGGAAAGCATGTTTTCTGGCCTCATCGATCCTCCATTTGGTCAAACCTGGGATAAAGCTCAGCAACTCTGTCTTGGAGTAGTCGCCCACAAAGACAGAGAGGATCTGCTGTCTAGTGTACCAGTTTGTGGCCTCGTTGTACAGGGTAACGAGCCTGGAGAGCAGTGTCTTCTCAGGAAGGTTCACGTCCGAGTCGGTGGAATGGCTGTACTTCTCCAACACTTGCTGCAGAAGCCATTTGGACTGCCCCGGTGCTATGGCATCTAGAATAGTCTCAACAGCTTGCATTCCTTTTCGTTTGTAATAGCGTGTAGAGGACGATGAGATGCTTTCCACGTTTGTGCAGAGCTGAGACCGTACTGGGCTCACTCTGCCATCAGCTTGCCTTAGGAAATTATTAAGGGAGTGAAGTTTCATCTGTATCTGTGGGGTTGGCTGCCATTCCATCGATGTTTCTACGGCAGTTAAGGATTCTTGAGAGCCAGAGGAAAAAACATCTGATCCATCATCGCTTAGCAGGGCTCCACCCTTAGGCAACGGCAGGTCCTTACTGGGTTTGGTTTGTAACTGAAAGTAGAAAACAGCAAAGAAGTGTCTTAGTCAGCTTACTAAATTAGTCATGTCCGAACAGATGAAATACAGATTTTTATAAGCATTCTTACAAAAAAATAGAGAATGATTCTTCAGGGAAACCCTCATTGCCAACCGAACCTTAACAAAAATATAAAACCTCCCTATAGACTATGTAAGTAAAAGTACCGATAAATCCCCCTATGTTATAAATGACCACATTACCTTACAAAAGACGCGAATTCTTAAATTTGGTTGCAGAATATCTATTTCTATAGTATGTGACTAGGTTAAGTGAGCAAGAGTGTATTCTATACCATTTTATATGATTAATCTGTATCCTCCTGGGTACCAGATATTTTGAATTTTTCTCCCCATGGCCCCAGTGATCCCGGTGTCTAGTGTCCATTCCCCAGCTCGCGACTTGAAACCCAACAAAAACACCTTAGAAAGCCGCTTACAACCAGACTAATAATCTGCCATCGTTTACTGACGAGTTTCGAGTAAGTTTCCCTTGCGCAACTACAATAAACTTAAGCGAAAGTGTCGCGTGGGTTATGGTTGCCTTTTTTATAGCTGGAATTCGCTATAACAATGCGAAAACATACCTCCAGGAGGTTTCCAGGATCGCGTGACGCGTGTGGTTCTGGCGAGAGGAACTCGGGTATCGGTACTCTAGGCACATGTAACTCTTCAGATTGCGCTATGGTTGGCTCTTCAGATTGCTCTATGCACAGAACTTCACCCGGGTGCACAACTCGTACAGCGGCAAGGTGATCAGTTCTGCAAAGTTTGCAAATTCCTGCAAAATGTTAAACATTAACCGCGATTACTGTATTTCCTCGAATAATCACCCCCTCCTTTTGAACCGAATATTTGAAATAATCACCCACTTCCCTATTCTCCCCCCCCCCCCCCCCCCCCCACCCTCCCACAAATGTTGTCGGAAATGTCTACATAACGTTTTCATCCTTTGTGTCAGTATAGTTCTTTTGTCAATATATCCGAGATCGTCTTGTTCTTTGTCCTCGTTATAGTTTTTACAAAACCCCATATAAGGAACTTAGAAATAATAGCCTGCCTCGTATAATCGCCCCCTTTTGGTCTAGAAATAGAGGTCGACCCGGGCGATTATTCGAGGAAATACGGTACCTCTTTTATTGGCATATTCAGCATTTTTTTGGGACCAAGGGCGTAACACGTAAAACACGTTACCTGCTCCGACTGGGATGAATGCGCTCCACTTTGCCATTATTTCTTTGCTCATCTGCAAATTCGCTCCCCTCTCCGGTTTGCCCTTGCGGTCTCCATGAAGGGGATGTACACATTGTTTCCTTGGTCGCCAAAACATACCAAGCTCAGCACGGTGTCTTGGACATATTGTCATCGTGTCACCATCCTCATCAAAATGAGCAGAGCGGGCGAGAATTAAATCCTTTTCTGTGAGAATATTAGTCTGAGATACTTTGACCATCCTCAGATGAGACCGGATATCTTTTTTACAAGACGTCAATGGAAAAATTATGTGACCCCCGGATAACGAAGTGATCTGTCACACGTGCTCTTTGAAAAAGTTACAAACGAGCAAGAAAGCGAAGCCATACTAACTTTGGTACAAATAGCCTCGCAAGTCAGAAATGCAAACCATAAAAGAAGGGAGGATCTATAAATAGAGAAATTCCATGCACAATGTTCCAAGTTTAGTAATTTTACATCACGCGACTTGATCTAGCGTCACGCATTACCGGTACGTGCAGTTTATATAATGAATTATAATTACATTGAACTGCAAGACAACTCTCTAGGTTTTTAAAATAGATAGTACAACAAAATCTTCACTTTACAAGTAAAGAGATTTACTGCAAACGATTATCACCGGTAATTTTATTTACCACTGACCAAGGTCCTGGGCTCATGTTCCCACGCATTCAAAGTTTCGAATATTCACGGTGTTTTACTTAGCAAAATCAATCATTCAGGGCTTGTTTGAACTCAATATAGAATGGATAATTTATTATAATCCAATGTGCGAGCTCAGGACTTTATCGTGAATAATTTTGTTTGCCCCCTCCCCACCCCCCAAGTTGGCAATTGTAATTACCGCTGATCGAGTTTATGGGCTCACGTTCCGTCACGCATTCACTTGCACTTTCGAACATCCACGGTGCATATGTTTACATGCCCGATGCAGCAAAATCAATAGTTCAACATTTGTTTGGACCCAAAATGGAATGGATAATCCAATGTGTGAGCTCAGGACTTTATCTGTCAGGGCAAACAATAATATCAGGGACGAATACGACTTATGATTGATGTGTTCATATGCAGAGTGTGAAGTAAGTGTTGACAATAACTAAACTGCAAGGTCAAGTGCGTAAGCTGTGATGATTAAGCAGAGTTTCAAGGGCAATGTAAACAACAACACAACAAGATAATGCCCAGGAAAATTTGTAAATAACACCTCGATGCTTTAGAATTTAAACATTACAACCGTTCATTCCTAGCGTAAGAACAGAATTTGGGTGTTATTTACTATTACTTCGAGGGATATTGCAATGAATTTTGCCTTCAGCTAGCTTTAACTGCTATAAATAATATTTACAGATACTTATAATCTCATTAACTAAGAAATTAAGTTCATGAACTGTTTCTGTAACATTTTATTTTGTTAGATTTGGTCCTTCTCTCTTTGTTAGAACCAGTCTCTGGTCACGTTGTTTGAACGGCTGTTGTCGCTAAAAAATAACAGATGCCAAAAATTTTATTCTTGATTTTATCAAGTCAAGGACGAGTCTGAACCATGGTAAAAACTGTTTCGAAAAAGAAAGTTGCACTTTGACGATATTTGGATCAGAATTGGAGCTAATTTGCATAATTGCACAATCTTGCGTGACATGGGTAGGCATTGACAGATCTTGATTGGCACCTGTCACTCCAAATTACTTGAAACTCGTAGTGTAAACTAACACAGGTCTAGTCTTTATTCGTGTGAAATAACAATACAATTCATTGTATTCTGTAACCAGGAGCAGTGTCTAAATTTGATGCTTATTTTAGTGGAATTTTTGGGATTTGGGGCAAAAAAGCAGGGGGGGTGGTCTAACTCCCAAGGGAAAAATCCCAAAGTCGACCCACTTGGTATTTTAGAGTTATTGGGTGGGTACTTCAATCTGGCCAAGTTTCATCCAAAACGGAGAGATTGGATGTATCACCCCTGCCTGGTCCTCTGGTGAACTCGGTCTTAAGAGCAGCAGTCAAGAAAGACCAAGCAAAATCTGAAAAATCGATTTCTCTCATTTTTTTCTGATAAATAGCTTTAAAAGCCCTGATCAAACGGTCACAACATTTGTCTCAACATTCTCTCGACATTTGTTGAGAGCCGATGTTGAGTCCGTTTGACACCCCCTCTCAACAATGTTGAGGCGAGTTTAAATGAATTTAAACTTTGTCTCGACATCTTCACAACATTTCTTTTCAGTTTCTTTTGTTCTTGAAATGTCGAGAGGTTTGTTGAGACCGTTTGACCGGGCATGGTCTCGACATCTCTCGTTATAGCTGCTTTGCTGTGTTTGAAACGAAGGAATGACTAGTAACCTTTAAATACGTTATTTGATGGTTCTTAGAAAAATATGCTGACATTGATACTGTCTCCAAGAGAGCGCTATCAATAACCTAAGACAATTCTCAGGTTTGATCAATGTATTATAAAATTTTGGAGTTTAATTAATACGATATGTCGGGTTTTTATCATAAACAATGGCTACCGAATAAGAGTTTATGTTATCAGTACAGTAAATTCCGTTACAACCGTGACATTATCTTGCAGAGGATGAAAACGAGCCTTTGTGTCGATAGAAAGCTTTACAAGCCAAATTTATTCTATAGTAAATAATTATATCAGTGAAATAATTTCTGACCCAAGTATGACTACGTCTTCATATAAAACTGAGGCCTCTTTTTCATCCATAACCTAAGTTGATTCATATGTGTAATCAGGACGCAGCATTTTGTAATCTTCAAGTGACCACGCCTTCTGTAACGTATTAGTTGGCTTATATTCTTTTATATCCTTCATACCAGCAGGACCTAATACTATTCCATTTAAAAGTACGTCAAATCCTTTTCCACCCTCAGTTTTTACTCTCATTTTGTGATTTCCTGAAGTTACCCTCATCCCTAGAAAGTAAATACGTGTCTGTAAAAGGATTCGACCATAGCTATTTCCTGATATGGTTAATGGATTGCGTTTATTTTCACCAAGCCAAACCTCGATACTTCCACTTTGAAGATGACGAAGTACTAAGCCAACTGACCACTTTTTGTTTTGCCCGCCATTTCAGGGACAGTGAACGAAAATTCAATGAAGCTTCCTCCTTTTATTGATTGCCAACCACCGAACGAATCATTTCTGTCTGCGCAAGTTCGGGTCATCTGTGCATATGTGTTCTGAGGAATAATTTCATAAAAGCCTTTTCGTATTAGCACCTTAACTTGGAGTGACTGAGTTTTGCCTGACGTTCTCCAGTTTGTCGATATGAGTGACCAGCAAAGCGGTTTTGAAATCAACGTTTGGGTGGAGAATTTGACAAATAGCGGCGCTATTATATCATTGGACTCAACTGTCCTCTTTTCACTTTTCCAGGGATAACGGAAAACTCGTCGAAGCTCTTTCTGGAAAAAACGAGTCAACAACAATGCGATTTGTGCGTGGCTCTTCTCACCAATGTGAATATGATCCTCGTTTAACATGCCTGGTTTGATTTCGATACGCCGTTTGGAGATATTCTCATCCATTGGGCAAACAACATCTCGCCAGCTGAGTACGGTTATATTATAATACCTTGCGATCTCGTGCTGCCCAACATCTTCAAGATTGAAGCATCTTGGATTTAAAATTCTCTTCCACCACTTTACTTTTTCGATTAAATCGACAAGCGTTACATAGATGACTAATGGCTTTGACGAAAATGACAGCACTCTCCGTGTCAACTGCTCCATCGGCTGAGCGGCCCGGCCGTAAAGGTACCCGTAATCATTGACAGACAATTCAATTAACACTAAATCGGGTTCTTTACTCTTAGTTAGATAATTTTGTAATTTTGCTGAAGAAGTCGCTTCCATTTCCTCCGAGTGACACATTTTCAATAGTCAGTTTGGAACCAGTGTAAGGTAAAATCACATGATTCCACCACTGACGGAAGAGCTGACGATAAAGTTGTCTGTGATCTGGTATTCCTCCTCCGGCTGAGTTCGATCCTCCAATAACAGACATTTCCACTCCCTCTCCTGTCAATATCTTATGCAAAATCTTCCTGACACGAAATGATCCTTGACCATAATTATAGATGGCCTTATCAATACTCTCTTCAGTGGCACTCAGATTTCGATTGAATAGCCGGTCTCGCCAAATTTTCAAAGGGTTTTTGTCAAACCACGACGGGATGGAAAGGCACGCTGCTTGAGATATAATTATGAAAAACATCCACGATGGCTGGTACATGGTATCCTGGCAAGTTGTTTTAAACACGAACTAAATGTTTGACACTCACTCACATCCTTTCATGTTACGGCTAGGAATTAATGCATCGATCAATTCCAGCTGTTACCATTCCCCCGGGCATACCCCGGGGATTGGTAAGGCTCTGTGTCCCGGGGGCGGGGATTTTGTACAACAACGTGTTGCCCCGGGGTTGGGGGCGGGGATAACTTGACTGATCGCCAGATTCACGCGGTCGCCAGATCAATATTAAACCATGGAAGAATTCGCCGGTAAACCCACTATTGTGGGCGATTGGCTGGAAAAGCAAGGTATTAGAAAGTTGAAGACCTTGTTTGAAGATAATAAAATGTTAATACCTTTTGTTGCTTTCAATTTTCCATTGCCCGAAGAAACATTGTGTTTATACGTTCCGATTCAAAGCAAGACTATCCATTAGAACTTTCACCCAGGCAACAACTACGTTTTCAGTGATACACTGATGTTACGTTATTTAACATGCTTTTCCGTTGCCCAGGGGCGGGGAATTTGTAATATTTGGCAGTCCGGGGGCGGGGAATTTGTAGTCCCATGAAAAAAAAAATACAAATCCCCGGGGGTCGGCCCGGGGGGGGATGGTAACAGCTGGAATTGATTGATGCAATAATAACAGGTGCTGTTACTGGTCCTTACCGGTGGGTCCAATATCAGGATTTAACATCCGGAGGAGAAACGCACTGACTTGGAAGCCAAGACCCTCGATCTGAAAACATTTCTTGGTCCTCAGGAAACTCGAGTGCCAATTAAAAAAATAGGCCCGCGATGCGTGCTCATGGCTACTGCAACTTTTACTCAGAGAATGCGCATACATGTAGCCCATGAACCGAGTAAACGGAATGGGTTACGGACTCTCGTGATTTCAATCAGTAAGGTGGATTCTCGGAAATGCCGCGAAAAATTAACAAGTCGATACTAAAACATAAGATGCAGTCTCGCAATGGAATGATTACGATGGGAAATAGGAATACGGATGAACGGAAGATGGACTTGTTTACAACTGTATTTGGGCTAGACGCTTTGCTGTTTTAAAAGGTTTAGTCTTCAAGGAAATCAATACTGAAAACTTTGGAAATTGAGGTTAGTTTACTTAATATTTAGTTATTAGTTTCTTGTGATGAGAGAAATGACAGCCCAATCCACTGTATATACATATGTGTGACGGTTATTTTAATGTAAACATTTTTATTTGGCAAATATTTGCCAAGATTCGTAGTTTCTGAAGTTACATATTTAATATTTAATTAATAATTACGTGTGTGAAATAAATCTCGTGTGAAAGTTAATTATTTTTCTCAGGCGTTAAACATTACGAATGCATACACAAATTCGTTAATAGGAACCGAAAGATTGAAAGAGTCACATTTCTTTTTCATTAAAAGCAATTTGATTTAAATTAAAACTTAAACCTGGTAATTCCTTCAGCTTAGTTCCTACGTACGTTCACCTGGGAGCCTGGGAACTGATTTGTGTGCCGGCTCTTCCTATCTCAGGAAGTCATTTCGTGCCAATTCGAGTAAGCGGGAGGGGAACACCTGGGTTTGGTTACTAGCCTTTAGTCTTTTAATTGCAAGTATTTCCTGGCTGTTTATTTACATAACAAGTTGTCACGCGAAAAATATAAGATGTGAATAGTGAAGTGACGACATTATTGTCTGATTTCCGTGAATTATAAACAAACTACAGGTTGTTGCTATAATAGTTTTAGATACATGTAAATGTAATAATGCATGAACAATTACATAAAACAAGCACAAACTTTGAATTTGAATTCGTCACGCAAACCCGCTACATGTTTGCCACGTGCATGGCTCAACTCTCACAAGACCTCTCAATGATAGGTCAAGACTTCGTTCTCTGAGTTGTCGCCGTTGAGGATAGTGCAGCAACTTTGTTGGTTTTGTTATTTTTTTCTTGGCGTATTGCATTTGATAACCCTACCCCTAAGGCAACATATCTTGCTTTGGCTAACCACACTAAAATAATCGGGCCCGTAGGGCGAGGGGTGCGACAGGTGCGTCCGTGGACCGATGGCTGAAAAGAAAGTGAATTAAAAGCTATAATTCGCTAACTGGAAATGAAGCCTGAATCAACGAAGATAACATCGAAGGTCCGCCATTTGTAGATTTGCTGGGTGACACATTTAATTTTGGACCAGATCTTGAGATTCTAAAGCTGAATTTAACGTTAACGATAAATTCGACCTAAAACCCTCATCCGAAATTTTAATCTCCAGGCTCTATCAAAAATGAGAGAAGACTGGGTACCCCAATAATGAACTGCAAAAGGGCTCAGCATGTGTGTCAAATGTGTGGTTGGATAAAATGGACCGAACAGAGCCAGAAGTCACTATGAATAGGCCTCCGCGATGGGGTGAAAGGAAAAGCGAGCCGCGCGAAGACTGGGAGAGAGAGAAAGGGGCCCTCTCTCCCAGGCTTCGTGCGGCTCGCTTTCACGGAGCCTATTCATAGGCTAGAAGTCACAGAAGAGCGAAATAGAAAGGCCGCAGTAAAATCCTGTCAATCGATAGATACCTTTGTCCGTAAATTGTAAATTACATGTCACATAAAGTTTCTCGTTTGTCAAAAATCCATTGTGAATTTAAAAAGTGCAAGAAATGTTTATGTTTATACCACAGGCAGACCATCCTATGTTTGAGTGGTCCAGTGTTTACATTATTCAGGTCACGAAACTACAGACTTACTGTGACGGTTGAGATTTGGTTCACAAGTTTAGATTTAAGAGTCAACTTGATCTGTATTATTCAATAGAGTCAGAGGTCTATAACTAGAGGTTTCCATCTCTGGTATTGGGTCTTGGCCCATCAGATTCGCAGTTAGGCTATTTTTAGACATTTTTCGCGCGAAACCAGCAGATATGGCGAGCGCTACTCAAAGGCAGAAAACTTTGCCGGCCAAGGAAAAGCGAAAAGCGTCACAGCAGAATGTAATAATTGTTTAAATACTTCACTAAATTTAGGTCAAACTTCGGTATACTTTTTGTAAAACTATAAGTCGACTGAGTGATTTTTCAGTTCAATCTAAATGAAGCATGATTTGTATGAATTCGGCGGCAAAAACTTCTGGCGCGGTGTCCAGTTGGCAAGTTGAATGAAAAGAAAGCAAAGACAAAAGTTTTCTCCGCGGATTTAATGTTCACTCAATTTCTCCAAAGTTTACGTATATTCTGGAAAATTGTGAAGATGGTTTAGCTTAACATGGGAAGATTCGAAATAATTGTGGAGCTGAACATTTTATTCATTTTACAAGTTGAACGGACAGCTATACGCAGCCGAAGGTTTCACTTGTTTACATGTATACGGCGGGCAAAACTTGCGCGACTACAGAATTAACGAACGTCTGAGCTTAAAATCAAGTTCATTGAAGTAAAAGAACAAAGGAAACCCTCAATATCTACATGGATGGAAAGAAGAGAGTGGTCTTCGAAGATAATTTCACTGTGAAGTGATCTTTGAATGATTGGACTGTCATCGAACGCTTGACGAACTGCCGTATATCTGATCCATGGATATTTATTGTGCTGATTTTAAAACCTTAATTCAGCTGGAATTGACAAGCCTCTTCGAAATACAAAGGTAACAATACTGAATAGACCGAAGCTTAAACTTGTGTTGTAAACAGGTTTTCATTTTTTGGACGAATTAAGCTTAAAATAATTGTCTGATCTCCCCGTAAATTAATTTCAGGCTGCCTTTAGTGCTCTTTCAGTCGCATTAGTTGTACATTTTACAGGCATTTCCCATTAAATATTTCGTTTCAAACTTCGTGCATTATTTAGTGGAATTAACTTTTGTTTGATTTAGAAGGGCCAAGGTTTTTTACTTAATAATTTTAGCCAGCGCTTCAATCGACGAAACAAACCGTCTTGAACAAAAATTGTCGAGCTGGCGCGTTCACTGACCATTTTTGTGGCGTGATTGGCTGCTGGTTTTCACGCGAAAAATGTCTAAAAATAGCCTAACTAGCGAATCTGATGGGCCGCGCGCAATGCTAGATGAAACCTCTAGTTATAGACCTCTGATAGAGTTTAAAATATATGTCAATTGAGTCATGTGTGCTGTTATTTTGTCATTCCGGGCTGTTTAAGACTTTTTTTGGCGAGATTAAAAATTCGGCCTCCTACCGGCGGGACCCCCCCTACAAACTCGAGAGGCACTCGAAAGTTAGTACACGCAATCTCCTCCTCTTTCGCACACCCGCTTAATACGGACACCCGCTTATTACGGACAGTTTTGTTTGTCCCGACGAAAAGCTTCAAAATCATACCCTGCGTATATATTCCCCGTTTAAGACCAAAAGAATCGTAAAATATATAACCCGTTCAAGACAAAAGAAGACAGAAAAAAATAATAATTATTGGGGAGTCTCACCCCGTGGGGAAAGGTTTCAAAAGAAGATCACTGACAGAGAAACCTGGAGGCGGTGAAACGTGAGAGTTCGCGATAATAATCAATAATCGACAACTGAAAGTTCGACGAGGTCGAACACAGGCTGCTCTATTAAACGACAGCTGCACACTTCGCCAGTGGCTGTCTGGAGTTAACGTAAGCAGATAATTATTCTTTTGCATTGGAGCCAGTGCAAAAAGGTCGTCCTGGAGTACGAGTCAGTAGCGGCAACAGCGACACTCGTTGTCAAGGTGTTGACGTGAATGCAATTAAGCCACTAATTTAATGCGATCAAAAGATATACGGTCGAGTATTTTTGGCTCCAAAAAACTCAATGAGTCATGCGATCAAAATATATTCTTTCGTGTTTTTTTCTCTTGGCAACGTAAAAATAGTCAATATAAGATTAAACATCAACGAGAAGGCCTTGCTTGTTGAGAATGTAAGCAACGGCTTTTGTTGTTCGTTAACTCGTTGGGTGCTCCATAAGGAGTTGCAGATGTTTTATGAAGAGCTTGTTTACATGGGGCTGATTGCTCTTTGTAAAACTCTAAGAAACAGATTTCTAAGGAGTATCATTAAAGTGATCGCTTATACCTTCACTTAACTGATAACGACATTTTTGAGACTTAGGTTACACAATTAACATATAGTAATAAACTGCAGCGTCATGTGTAAACCAGCGTCATGTGCTGTGCACTCAGTGAATGAAGAAGCTTCCGAAGTGAATGAAGAAGCTTCCAAAGAGTAATATTGAATCTGCTCGCTGATCTTGCTGTTTGGTAAGTTTTGTTGCGTTCAGTGGTTATAGTTTCATCCGAAGAAATAAATTATATTTCCATTCAAACTTCTACTTATGCGCATACTGCGCATTCCTTTCCCCCGGCAGCATTTTCTACCTATCAGCGTATACTAGTTTATCTTACATTAGCCCTTAATACGGACAACGGACACTTTCCGCTCTCACACAAAGTTAACCTCGCTTATCTGTGCACTGTATATTTTCATTTGTCATGACATGTTTGACAACTGTCTTCCGGTGTTTGACCCTTGTAGACCTAAACGTTCTCTGCTCACTGTGCTCACACAAAAGTAGCCTGCGTGACTGGCGTTAGCACAAAAGTTTCACTTCCTTGGCCTTTTATTGCAGTCATTAGACGTTGCTTAATACGGAGGAGTTTCAATCACAGTCAAAACGAAGGGATTTGACTTCACGAAAGTAAGAAACCTGAAGAAACCGAAAAAAACCCCTGCCAAACTGTCAAAGTTATTTGCCTTTATCTCTGTAATTGTGTAACAACCCGACCAATTACACGCCGCAAAATTATTGACATATTATAAATAGACGACGAATTATTACACAAGAATCCATCAAAGAACAGTTCTCATCTTGCTTCCTGCTATAATGTCACGCAAAAAGATGCATTGTGGTAAAAGAAAATCTCGATTTTTCCCCACTATACACTAATACAAATTAGAACTTGCCCGGCCGTCCCAGACCCCCCCCAAAACGCAGCAAATAAGCCACAGAAGCCCACAGAACAGCCATTTGGACTGGTACAACTTCAATTTTATCTTCTTATCAATAAAGACGCAACTTAATGACTTACATCCTTTACAAAGAAAACGCAATTCTGTTATCTTATGTCAACACATAGTCTAACGTCACTGTTGTTTTCAACCCAAGATCAACATGTATCTGTATTTTTCCGTCTTATCTTTCCTCGGACACATGCACACAGCAAAACGTGACTCCACCATGTAGTGATTCTGTTTGAATCACTCATAGGTACAGTTGCATCAACAGTCTTTCAACTGAACTGAAGCTAGTGAACGATTCAACCTCAATTCAAAGCAGGCTGGAAAAGGTAATTACATTTCACAGAAATGCTAACTAAAAATACTACGTAGATCGAACTTTATGTGTAGACTTGGTACACCACTACAACAGGGCGTCTGAGGATATTTTTTCCTTGACGAAGATAAAGGACAGCAAAAAAAAGCGATTTTGTTTTACTCCGGTTTTGCCGTCGTGACTCACCGCTCAGTTTGAGCAGAGGAAAAAAAAACCTTTTCACCCAAGGTACTTATAAACAACTGTAAATGCTTCAAGTCAATCGTCTCCAAGTCCTCCAAACAGACATTTCAGCCTGCGTAGCTAGCAGTTTCGGCGGCCACGCGCGTGGTTTGCCCTCGTTTTCGTTCATGGCTTCGGCACGCGCGCATTTTGCCATCGCGCGCCAACAAAATCGCCAGCTACGCAGCCATGCTGGTCGCTTTCTTCTCGCGGCTTCGCTCCGGAGGTGGGGGGGGGGGGGGGGGCGGAGGCATGAAGGGGGCACTCCACTTATTATACGCTATATAGGAATAGTGGCCGCCTGGACAGCGGTATGGTTTTATTACACGCATTTTGGTCTCGGAACAGGAGCATATATAACACAACAACAATTTTTGAGTACTGGAACAAGGGTGCACATCAGTTTACCTACGAAAGTGTGTGGACAAAAGTTATCGTTAATTGTTACTCGAATCGGAAAACGCGTAGAAAAGAAGCTTTACAACTGAACTGCTTACGTAGTTTAGCCTTTTGGGTTTTTAGAAAAAAATCTGTCTGCGAAAACTGAGGGTATCTTTTTAACGATTCAGTAGTGAGAACAAGTGGTTCGCCCAAAATTAGCGTTTTTGTAGTCTGGTGCAGGGTAAG
>MU827778.1:7380574-7395740 GCA_029204205.1 Desmophyllum pertusum | reverse complement strand
ACAGGCCGTAGCTAGCGGGGGGCAAGGGGGCAGTTGCCCCCCCAAGAATGGGTAATGCTTTCTGAAAAACGAAAACTGCGTATGTTTTTTTCGCGTTCAAACAGCCGCCTTCTGGATAAAAATATATGCCGAGGGTCTTTCAAAAACAAGATTGAACATTTCAAAGGCTTGGTACTCCATCTCCCCAGATTTTGCTCGGCATATTAATCAAGATGATGGGGAACGAAGAGGCGAGAACTTCTTACTTCTTAGGTAACTAAGTAAGTAGTTATATTTTGACTGCCCGGTACCATACTAATTTGAACATTTACGATTGATTGAGAAATATATTTTGGAGCGGAAATCCAACTGGAGACATCGTTTTACACACGAAATAGACTAATAAAATGTTTAGTGTACTAAGGCCGATATACGGTATGTATCAAGGTAACAAAACCTCGGAAATATTGCCTGTAAGCACTAAAAATACCTGTCATTTTACACTGAATCGAGATTGATTTTTTGACAAAAATATCTCATGGAAAATGCTCAAAATAGCATTTCCGAGCCTCTAGATTTCAAAATTTTCTGAGGGGGCATGCCCCAAGACCCCCCTAGCGGCTCGCGCCTTCGGCACTCGCTTCATTGCCCCCCCATTCAAAAAAATTCTAGCTACGGCCCTGGCATATATACACAGTGATTTATGGATAGCGTTATCTACCCTTTCACAACCGAGTCAGCTGCCATCATGATATACAACAGGTATCCCAGGGCGGTGAGCATTCTTGTTGCGTTATATAGTCGAAATATAAGGGCTTGTATTTGAGATATATCATTGTCTAAAATTGTATTCTCTTTCTGGTGTTTTACTTATTGCCTGTGGTCACTGGGATGATTTAAAGAGTTTTAATAGCGCGCCAAGTAGAACACCAGGGAAGCATGATAACACAATTTTACTCATAAAACATTCGTATTTTTAGCTGCTACTATTGGAATACCTGTGCAGAGTATATACTGTATATATACTGTTTCTAAGCTTCGCCTTTATAAACACCCACCTCCCCGCCCCTGATCTCTTTCTTCCGCAGACACAAACAGAAACTTGACTGGATTATAATGATCTCATTACAGAGTCTTGCCCTTACATTTTTTTTTTATATCGACTCAGTCTGTTGTTGCTCAATTCAAATTGACTGGAGGAACAGCTGTTTGTTACCGTGTTTGTGAAGTAAAAAATATAACTTGGACATGATAACAAGCAACTGATTATGTGTAGAGAAAGCGGCCAGTGTTTAATCAAAAGAAGGAACTTTTTTAAAACGCATGCATTTGAGAACGTTTCTGGTTCATGTCGATTTAAGCCCTCCCCGGTTCCTTGAAACCCCTTACGCAGACTTTAAGGTTACTGTAAACCTTCAAGGGACAATTTTTTGAAAAATTTGTTTTCCAAGCCGAATTAAAGACTACTATTTTATCTTCATTTTCCAAAAAGAATAATTTGAAAAACTTGAAATGCGCGCGAGTTATCGACAAAACGTGTTTTCAAATAAAAGTAAAAAAATCCGCGTAAGTGTTATAAGGCAATTAGAATGTGTCAACCCAGAGCTCCCCGTGACGTTTTTTCGCATCACTCCCCGCCTCGTATTTCACGTCGCTTTGATTCTTGTGTTTATACTTGTGTCTTGTAATTTAAGACAACCAAAAATCTACGCTTCCGTATGCCGTTTATGGAGAAAAGAGAGGAAAGGGCTTTTATCAAGGAAAGCCTTAATACCCGCGTGCATTTATAGCCGCAAACAACGCTTGCTTTGGATGAATTCCAGTTCCGTCGCCACTTTCGCCAGCCTTTTTTTTCCTTTGTTCTTCCAGTGCATTCCGCTGCGGTTGTTTTTCTTTTCCACTGATTCGGTTTCGCCGATGAATTTTGTGCTCCAGACTTCGCTTTCCCCAATATTCTCCTGTCGCTAAGCATGGAAATGTCGTTCCCCGTGAAATTTCAATAAACTGCCTTGTCACAAGGCTCTCTGGGGGATTCCTATGTTGTGTTCTATTGGTCGGCCGGCATGACCGCATTCACACCCGCTTTGATTAAGTGTGAAAACTACGAAAATCTTTTCAGCCCGAAAACTCCGGATTTGTTTTTGTGTGAGTTCACTCTCTTCAAATGAATTAACAGGGTATGTAGATTTGTTGGATTTTATTGAAATTTGGCCAAAATGTTTGTTTGACATTAATGAACCAAAGTGTGTGAGGCTTTCACGAAATTCGACATATTTTTCGCGTGGCATCCCAGCGCGTGACACGCATCGAAAATATATCCATTGTCTAACTTTAAAATAGATTTTTTCGGGAACCAATGAGAGTATTGGAAATGCCTCACACACTTTGTTAGCCCATTATCTCCTGAATGATATAGTCCAGATTGTTTTTATGTCCGCTTTAACGCGAAGGCTTGTAACTCAGTTAAGCAGACACTGTCTGTTTTGCGTTCGAAGGCTTGCGCGCGCCTACAGAACAAAAACGGACAAAAGTAGTGCTTTTATCGGATTCTTCATTCTATTACCTTTACAGTGATATATAGTTTTCTAGGGTTTCTTCTAAAACAACGCGCATAGGAAAGATTTCCCGGAAGGCACCCTCGAAGGTTTACAGTAACCTTAAGTAGGATTTTAAGATATTTGTACATTGGGATTAATATGATAGTGGGTGCTACGTTCGCTAGGAGGCTGTATAAATAAGCTAGGATTGGCTTATAATTAATACCATTTGACCTTCAATCGCCATATTTATTGCTTTCTGGTCGAGCATTTCATATACAATCACGCAACAGTAATATTTTTGCTTTATTTACGGATAGATCGCGTTTCGTTGTTAGATCGCTAATTGTAAACATGGGAAAGGTTTAAATGTATTTGCTCTACGGAGTATTAGATGTAATGATGTAATTAATGTCAATTTTATAAATTGGCCGCGTATACCGTTTTGTGGTACCTTGCAATGGTGGATCTAGGGCAGGGATCCAGGGGACGCCCCCCCCCCCCCCCCCTTTTTTGTTGGAAAAAATAATGTTAGGCCAAATGGTCCAAAAATATTTCTCCCCCACTCCCCAGAGGAAGGGCTCATCTTCACTCCACCCCTCCCCCCCCCCCCCCCCCCTTACCCACACGTCTGGATCCGCCACTGCCCTGTACAAAAGTAGAGGTGAGGTGTATTAAACAGGTTCTCTTGAAGGTAAATGACTATACGATAACGTCCGTTTATACTTCAAAATTTCCGGCTCATCAGAGAGCTTTTAAACTCCCCTTTGAGGGACTACATGTGCAGGTCATGATCTTTCAGTCGATTATTGCTTGTTTCCCTCTTTTATCACAACGACCAAGTCTAAGCCTGCTGCCGAAAATTTACCGACAAATGTACGAACGACTCAAAACGCGACTATACTCTTCGTAGCAGACCAACATGTACATCCCTCATAGTTGATCAGTAATTTTCAGAATGTGATATTTCAAAAACGGAAATTATATGACTTCAGCCGGCCAAACACCACGTTTCGCACCCTTTTTCAAAATGGCGGGAAAATGGTTGGCATGGGAACAAACAAGCAAGACTCGACTGTAGTATTTCAATTACTGTTTCGTATATTCGATTTTTAACAAAAACCAGTTTTATATATACCATAATTGTAGTCAGGCATCGTGTTATTAAAAAACTTAAAAATTTGTGTTGTCGCTGACTAAAAATTATTTAAAAAACAAAAGGACGTTTCGGTTAAATACTGTAACCTTCTTCAGCAAAAATGCTTAAAAACGGCGTCCAGATGTAAATGCGATGTTTTTAAGACGCGAGATACAACGTTTTGAATATGAAATTTCCGCCATTTTGAGCTATTTTTAGTAACAAAATGGCGGAAAATTGTAAAACAAAATTGCAAAAAAACAAAAACAAAAACGTAAGGTTTGTTGTATTGAGGAGGTCTCTCAAGTTGTCGAATTTGAGGCTACTTAATTTGAGTAAAAATAAAAAGGTAATATGAGGGCCGGCATTTTTTGTGTTTTATATGACTTATATGCCTATTGGTGGTTTTCATCAACAATACAAATACTGTTTGTTTGCATGAACAACATCAGAAAATTAACAGGTAAAAGAACTGGCAGAAAGAAACGTTTTGTCCAAATTATAGCTTTGTAGCGGTTTTCAAAACCGAGTTATTGCCAAACTAATTTTCAGAAAATTACAGTATTTAGTATGCCGCCGCCATGTTTGTGTTCTTCAGAGGGGTACAAATATGGCCGCCATAAAATTGCACAAGAAGTAGAGTAGATTCTACTGTCAATATCATTAGCTTTCACTTCAAATCTGTTTAGACATCACTTCTAAATTATTATCACGTCTGAAAAGTTAAAAATGATATAAAAATATCCGCTTTTTGTGATAGTTCAGAAACACGTTCATCCGGGACATCACAAATTTCAAATAGCTTTATTTCCAACAGGAATCACTAGATCGATACCAAACTTTGCATAGAGATTAATGATTTCCATGTCTAGAAGATATAAAAAGAATAGCTTTGTATAACAGTTTAGATTTTAGAATTTTGATGACGTCAGATGAAAACAAATTATTTCCCTGCTAGCAGAGTCTTCTTTTCCGTCTCGAAATGATGTTTGATGTAACCGCCGTCCACGATCGTAGACGAAATAAACCAGTTTTGTTTTTTTGTCGTGAAGTATTCAGTACTCATGCCTAATGGCGTTATCGCTGACTAGTAACTGAGCCCACACGGACAAAGCTCATGCACACAGCGGTCCAATGCACTGCGCGCGCGCAGTTCCCGCCAAAATATTTCTGAAAAGTTAAGCATAGTAATAATTGTTATCTACCTAATTTATCGGCTCGTATTTTGGTTTACTACTGCATTTTTAGTAACGTTTCCTTACAACATGTTACAAACTTCGTGGCCATTACGCTTCAAACTCTTGGAAAAGTCAAGGAAGCGAAAACCGGAAGTGGCGTTAAATTTTTGCGTTTGACCGCTGTGTGAATGTTGAGTCCACATGTGACATACGAGATACGATCACGTGCGAAAGTTGTTTGGTCGCTTAGTAACGCTAACGCATGCTCAGTAGGAATCGTTTCGAGTCAGAGCAGAGTCGGTGTTCGTGTGTGCCTCTTGCTTTTTCCGTCTCCTTTCAGTTCCCTACTCAAAATAATGGAAAAGGAGACTCTGCTAGCAGGGAAGCTTATTAATGGCAAATACGTACATGTACAGGAGCCCATTAGACGGAGCGAGCAACTCCAACACTACGCCTATGTCACAGCGTTTTTACAGACCGGTTTATTTTTAGATTCCTTTTTCCCGGGAAAATGTGTTTCTGGTCCCATGTGTAATATGAAATAAAATAAAATAAAAAGATGGCGACCTAATTGCGGCCTTTGTTACGCGGTAACGCCAATTAATGATTACAAAGGAAAAACGTTTGATTGTCTTGCGGGAATACGAATTCGCGGGAAAAGCGAATCTAAAAATAACCTGGTCTGTAAAAACGCTGTGACACGAATCCAGTCCAGTTGCTCGCTCCTAGTGATGGGCTCCTGACATGTACTATTTTTTAAGCTTTACCGCACTGTGTTTGAGTTTTGCTGACATACTCTCTTAAATGTCTTTTTAAAACGTTTTTAATTAGAGAATTTCGAACAAAATCCTGGGAATTTGTTTGGGAGCACAAAAATTAAATATCAAACATGAAAATTATTCAACGAGAGACAAAATACTTCAACGAAATCACTGAGAAAAGTCATTGTTAATGTCGTGATGTTTACAACATAACTTCAACGTACGCACTGCATTTGCATTTCCCTAGTATCATGGGATCAACATTCAAATTCTCCTCATTGTTCTCCAAAAACTTCTTAAATTCCATATCAAAACAATTCACCTTGCAGATCACTGACCTAGAACTCACCGAGCATTGTATGGATATTGTGAGGAGAAATTCGATGTTGATCACTTTTATGACTCAAAGGGTAAAATTGTTATGTCATTTACCTAAACCACAGGGGCCCAGTCAAACTGTTTGACTGTGTACTGTGCTATTTTGCATTTTTATAGTGAATGTATGGGATTTACTGAATGGTTCGTAGAATTGCGAATAGTCACGTAAACTATGAACAAATACCTGCTGAATAAATATAAATTTACGTTACCTGTTGTGTACTGTCGTTTTTGTGGCTCAAAACGGCGAATTTAAGCGATTTGATAGCCTGAGTAGCAAGCGTTCCTGTACGAACGAAGAGCTTTTTCTGCATTTTGGCCGCGCGAAAATTGGGGCGAGAGCAAAAAAGGGAAAAAGCTCTTCGATCGCGGAAAAAGCTCTTCGTTCGTACAGGAACGCTTGCTTCGCAGGCTAGCGATTTGAAGGATTTTGTTTTCGTTGTTTACTGTATACGTTCATCTAATTAAACGAAAAGGGAGGAAAGTAATTAATATTCCAATACCTCCAAATTCGTACAGCTCCAGCGCCGAGGCGATTTTCGCCCAGAAAATCCTGTCACCCGGCTTCCAGGCACGCATGTGCTCGTACCATTCAATCGAAATTTCGTCCAAACGGCCCAGAGTTAGCCCTTGAACAAAAACGAGTAACGAAAATTTCAAGGCAGTCCGAATGCGTACCCACGAATCCGTGTGGCGACCTCAGACCGCCATGTTAGTAGCCTCTTTCTGATTGGATACAGAAGGGCCATTGTTTAACAGAACACAAACAGTTTGTCTGGGCTCCCTGTGTCCAGAGTAGGCGTAGCTGTGTGGTGAAATAAAGAAAATCCATATCAACAAATTTATTGCCTTTTAACTTGATTGCATTCTATTTCAACGATAATTACAACAAAGATATGATCTACTTAAATGAACAATGAAAATTTTCCACCCGTTGGTTGCTAAGAGTGCGTAGCATAATACCTAAAGTTAGCATAAATTAAATTGAAGGTTATTCAAGGTCAGAAAATTTTCAAGGGAATGATTCCACGTTTTCATTGCGATAAGCGTGAATTGTTTTTGCCTTTCGAGAACTTGTATTTAGGAACCGAAGCTACTCTCTAAGTCACAAGGAGAAAATCATTAAAAAATAGGCGGCATTTCCGAGTTTGTTTTGCCTCTTTTTCAAAAATCCTGCATGTGAATGTGTCCTTGTATTCCCCAATACTTGGTTTTGATTTGATTGGTCAAAAAACTGAAACACGACCATAATCAAAGTGCCATCTCGTGTAAAGTTCGGTCAACCTATCTCGATTATTTTGCTGTCAAAAATAAAATATGTTGCCTTCAATTTTCTTACGGACAAAAGTGTTTTCAGGATCCCGAAATCGCACCTTTTCGATCTGCCGAACAAAATTTATTTTTCAAAAAATGTCATCTCTATGTATATAGCTAAATACCCCACCAAATAAAAATATTTAGTAAAATGAAAATCAAGGTTTATTGTCCTTTAAACTTTAATTTTACGCACTATTGAAACTTGTAAAGTCAATAAGCAATTATCCACGATTATCTTAGACATGTTAAAATGCATATGGTGACTGGGTGCCGCTTTTTGAACACAAAAATTTGGTCGGGCGTCATCAGTCTTGGCGACATACGATCATTTTTTTTATCATTGATTTTCAAGCTAGTTACCATAGCAACGAGAAGGGTGTCCAGGAGCGTATCAACCCGGAGCCTCTATCTGTACTGATTAATGACAACAGCGCAGTTACACCTTCGGCTATTTTTAGAATCGTTCTCCCGCGAAAAGATTTCCGTGTACGTTCGCGGACAATAGTGATAATTCGCAGTAGCGACATTCCGCCTTTCTAGTTTTATTCCACGTTCCTCTCGTCCATTCCTGGTTTTATTTTTAATCTGAAACATGAATGACAACTTCGTCCTCGTGCTCGCAACGGGTGATTTTCGCGGCAAAAGGAATTCTAAAAATAGCTCAAGGTGTAACTACGCTGTGTCATAGGACCGGCATAGGGCCAATAAGGGAGATGGAGGCTCCAGGGTGATATGCTCCTAGGGTGTCCCATTGATTTTGACTGAAGGATGAAAATTATTTTACTAGTCAAGCTCCAGTTTTTGATATTTTGAAATACAGTGGTTTGACTGAAGAACTTTGACAAAAATCTAACTAAAGACAAATTAAAACGTTTGTAGAGCTTTATGCATTTTCTAACTGCCTCTTTTCTGTCAAAAGACCTTTCATGATGGAAAATACTTTGCAAGATCAATCCTCGAGATATTTAATTTATGAGCGTACGTTCAAAACACAAGCAAATCACCTTTGGTTCCATCATTTTGAAATGAAGTCTTTCACGCTGCGAAATTTATAGCCAAATGAATTATAAATAAAAACGTCATACTAGTGAAAGTATAACGAAGTGAAAGTGCAATTATTATGCCATATTTAGAAAGTGGAATTTCTAATATATCTACTTCAGTATTTCAAATAAATCAGTACAGTTCGTTCTAACCAATCACCTTTCAGAAATTTCTTAGCCTATATTATGTCTTGTTTTCCCACCGTGATTAGACAGTGCATTGCTGCGTTTGATCCAGAATGATATTTAAACTCCATTAATTCTAGACTTCTGGTGTTTCTAGCTGGTTCATCCAGCGTATTCTTGTACTGTATGACGATTAATTGCGAAGTAAACCTGACCAACGGGGTCCAGTGCTGCTGCTCTCTTTGTGGAGACTAATCATTATGTAAGTTTATTTAAGTGCGGTGTAAACGTTATTTAAGTTGATAGTGCTAGTTCACTTTAAGATTTATTATATACTACTTAGTATTATTTATTACTCATTTAGCCTTTCCAACTTGCTTGTTGTCCACCTATTTCATCATTAGTGTTTATCTTAGATTTTAGTGCATTGTTTAATTTTATTAGTCTTAATCTTGTATTTTGCACGTTCACGTTTTAAACGAGTCTCGAACTCATCCTTGATATGTGGATAAATAAATTACTACTACTATTATTGCGAACGGTTCTTGTAAGATAAATGAAGCGGTAACGAAGAATCAACTCACCTTTGACCGAAATATCACTGAATCTTTTATATCCAAATGATTTCGAGATGGAACTATCTACAAATATATTAGAAAACAACGTAAGTGATCAAGTTCTTAGAACAACATCAGTTATGTTCTCATCAAAACCAAGCCGGACGTCAAGTCAGCAAGATGAACACTGTATAAAACTGAGGTATCCAGCTTTTACCAGGATAATTGACATGGAGATTGATTTTTAATAAAACCAAGAGCTCAAGACGGCATTAAAAAACAAGGAATACACATAAACTTTATAATGCAAAACATCGATTTATAAAGCGCGAAAATCTCAGCAAGTTTCACCAAAAAGAAATCAAATTCTAATGTTCCAATATATAACAAATGCATATATAGTTTCTGATCTGTATACTCTAAAAACTCATCCAACTCAGTTGTTGTATATTTTTTTGCATTTGAACAACGTTTTGTAAAATTATCTTATGTAAGTTTATAATTGAGTTAATAAAATCTAAAAAAAGTTATGTTACCTGAAGAAATATGTACGTCTCCTTTTAATACTCTCAGTAGTTTCTATTCTAGCTAGAGAAAAGGATCTGAAAGAAAAAATATGCGTGTAGTCTACTAGATTAGATTAGCCAGGAACTGTTGTTAATTCTAATTTAAATAACTCTTTACAGGAATCCCGACAGGAATGTAGTTAGTTCATGTAAAAAAAAATTTTTTTTTAAATTTGAATTTGAGTAGTTTATTGCTTAGGACTGAACTTCCTATACAGCTGTTTCGAGAAAGGTTGTCGGAAAAAAGCGCAAGCGACAATCCCGAAAGGTAATCTGGGATTATGATCAGCAAGGTACGTTCCTGACACTGTAGCAGTCGAACCTACTTTTGTTGCTTTCTTTTAGCACTCGCAAAAATACGTCCATGGCGTCTCGTGCCATTTTCTCAGATTTCCCTGAAATACTGAAGTCAAGGAACCGTGAACTTAAAAACTACCCACAATACCTTTCGGGATTGTCGCTTGCGCTTTTTTCCGACAACCTTTCTCGAAACAGGTGTATACACTGTATACACCTTATTCGATGGTTTAACATATAATACGCGCGGATATTTTGCGAGTTGCGTAATATTTTGCGAGCAATGAGCAAAATGTCCGCTCGTATTATATGTTAAACCATCGAATAAGGGATTTATTATTCTACTGCAAAATTTCCCGACTATTGTGCTATTTTTTTCCGTATTCGCTCTGTTCAACTAGTCAATATACCGTCTCATATTTTACATGTTCTCTTGACCTTATATGGTGAAATGACGTAATAGTAGAATAATAATTTCAGTTCATTTTGGGTCATCCACTCGATTATCTTTACTAGCAATCAGCGTAATGCCCGCCAATTTTTGAGAAAACTTTATTACTCTATTGTAAGTTGTGGCGCCACAAAATACCTATTTTGTAAAACAAATTGCTAGCTTATTCTGCAATAGCCTGAGAAAAACAGAGGTCGTTTCGCGTCGCCACCACTGGGAGCCCCGCGAGGCTCCCAGTGGTGGCGACGCGAAACGACCTCTGTTTTCTAAGGCTAATTCTGCAACTGATATAATTCACTTTTATTTACACGTAAAAGATAACAATTGCGGAGTAAATATTGCTAGCAGTTTCCAAGAGAAAGAGCCGGATATTAAACCGGCTAAGATATACCTCTACAAAATACATTATATTCGTATATTTTCTTACCTTGAGACGCACGATTTAGTAAAATTTCCTTTTCCTAAGAGTACAGTATTGAGGCTTCATAACGCGTAGCACGTGGGCGCAACGTTTCCTCGAGGAAGAGTACTATAGTGCTGCCTTGTCAGAGCAATAAGTGTTTCCGTCGACAGTAAGCTTACGCTTGCTTGATTTTTTGGTGACCGATGAACGAGGAGAAAGGTATATTTCTGCTTGAAATGCGGTTTAACGTGAATAGCAAACAACCAACCGAAGAATGCAACGCGACGAATTTTCATCGCGTGTATATCATTTTTTAGCTACATAAATAATTTTTTGAATTTTTCTTCAGTAGTTGAATAGATGGATTCTTCAAGAATTTTCAGTGGCAGTAGAAATTTCTCTCGTTATTTTTTAGGGGTCGCCCACTCTACAACTCGAAAAGAGGCACGGCTTTGGCTCTGAAAAAACCCTCAAGACCACAACAATGTCCCTTGCCCTGAAAAGCAATGAAAATTGAGGTTCCAGAGAGGTGATTGTTTCCCTTTTTTCAGTATGCGGTATGTATAATTTTCCATGCATATTTTTGCCGGGAATTAGCTGTTAATTTCAACGTACATTTCAGCGACACTAATTCCTGTCAGCCTAGTATCCAGGCGTTCCCTTCCCGCTTAGTCGACTCGAGAGAAAAAGAAACTAGGCTGAATTCCTGTTATTTTTTTACCCAAAACAACATCTCTGTTTGGCATATTTTACATTACTTTTAACCCTCGGTAGCAACCATACCCCGCGACCGTACAAGGAGGGTGTTGATGGAACCCTGAAAGCATTCTTATATCATTACTAAAGTTCGAGGTGACATTTAGACAACGACGGACTAAGGGAAAGAGGGGACTGCTCGTAGTCTAGGTGACATTTCACTAAAGAAAACTTCCATTTTTTAAATCCGAACGTCTGCATGAGGCAATGAGGCCTTAAAAACAAATGAAACAATCCGATGGTTGCCTTGATTTCACCAGCGCAACTGCTCATGAGCAGACGACTCCAGTCAATCATTTCCACAACCGACGTACAATTGCAGCCTGAAGTCCTGGATCTACACAAAGTAAAAGAGAAATTGAGGCTCAGGCAAGAAATAAATAGCACTATTTTGCATGCCAAACACTTACCCGTTTCAGTTAGAGAAAAGGTAACCGGATAAGTGTACAAATTGGAAGAGGGAAGTCGCTGGTAACGGCATACTAACGGAACATGCAGGATCACCAAGATCTTATAGGTGGAGAATACGGAATAGAAGAATGTTAATGAAATCTCCGGAGACTAGAGTGGTCCATTATCAGCTGACACCTCGCCTCATCACGAATCATCGCCCTGAGAGCAAACGAAAATTCACCCTTTATAGGAACCAACCAATCAAGAAACTCCATTTGTTGAGGAGAACACCTCAACATCGCCGAGCCACACAAAACAGCAAGCAGAAGAGCCGCGAGGAGGCCACTGCGTTCCAGGACAATGACAGTGAATGTTATGTAATAAACTGGGAAAACATTTCAAACAATTTGAAATTTTAAGAAACATTATAAGGGCTTTTGCATGAAGCTCTAGCTTTTTGAGATTGCAGTGTTATCCATTTTCGTGTCGGTTTGTTTGTTTCTTTTTCCTTTTATTACAGGAAATTAAGTTGTAATGATCAGCGTTAACTACTGTGTATACTACGGACATGCGCATTGTATAATGTATGGCACTCGGTCAGCCATCCATTCTCGTTCCCAGATCCTCCGTTTCTGTTGGTCACGTGGTCGGCGAAACACAACATTTTAAAAAAACCGCGTAGCTCTGGGGACGAGAATGTCAGCCATCGAGCTCTTTCGACAAGATTAGAATATTACAGTAGGTTCCCTAGGGACAAATAAGAGCAACAGGAGAGGGCAAAGCAAAAGGAAACCACTCACCAATCGTACCAGTCAAATCATCGTGTCCAGCCGAGTGAAGAAAGCTCAAATGTGTGCTTCGCAGCATATGGTTGACTGAACTATCCGTTCATCGAATCGATCTGTTGGCGTTCCGCTAGTGTTGAGCTAGAACTGGTATAAACATGGAAGACCGTGCAACACTGGCGGCGATGGCTTTTAAAGCCTCAGCGAGCTACGAACAAGTTCGACCGAGTTACACTGTTGAATCTGTAAAGTTCCTACTGAAAAAGCTCGGAATAATTCTAGGACAGGTGGAGAGCGAAAGAGAGCAGTCAGTGAATATTCTTGAATTAGGCTCCGGTACAGGTAAATTCACTCGGGTTATGATGGAAGTCTTGAAAGGTGTCGACGCGCGTGTGATAGCGAGTGATCCCACGGATACTATGATACAACAGTTCCAAATAATTTTGCCTTCTGTCGAGGTGCTACAGTATTACGCTGAGAACATTGGTAGGTTTGATTTTAATCTTATTTAACTTTGAGCGTAAGAAGTCTGAAACGAAATATTGAAAATTTTTCAAGCACATTATGTTAAATGAACTTTATTATCCTTTTTAGCACATGGTTTCCTGTCCTGGTGTACTGGTACACAAGGAGCAGATACAAAGACCAAACAACCCACAAAATGAAATGACTCCTAAACAAAGGAAATACAATGGTTCATTCCCTTGTTCAGCCCGATACACACACGACAAAGCCTCTTTCAGCGTCACACAATCTTCTAGACTTTAAATGTGCAAATATACCCAACTAGGCTGACTTTGATTGATTGATTGAATACCTTCCAACACCACTGTCCTCTAGGTGTGTTGGAATTTACAATTAATACCAGCGTAATTTACACAAGGTCATTGGAAAAATGTCCACTGTTGCTTCCCTACCTGCAGGATACAAATCCAATTTTTTAAGAAAAAGAAAACAACGTATTTGTGGTGTAATCGGCAGTATTTCAAGCGCTCAACAACATTTTACCACCAAAAAGCCAAACCAAATTAGTTTTAAACACTTAGTTGTTTTTCACTCCCCGGAAATGTTTAAAAACACGTCAATGGAGTCGCGATGGGAACAAATATTGAGACCATCATGCCAATCTCTTTCGAAAATCAACTTCCTGAATCAATATACCGGACCAAAACCTAGAAACTGCTTCAAATGGCGCCTGGCTTCTTGGAGTAAACGAAACTCGATCTAATTTTATCACTTTCGGTAACTCGTTTTCATCACCCAGCCCTTAATTTCCGTGGGAGAAATGTCTGAATCTTCAATCGCCTTTTCAGTCAATGTTTTTCAGAGTCAATGGCAACGACTATATCAATTTAATAAGTCAAGTGCTTTAACTAAACATGTATCTATATATTTGGTACAGCTCTTCCCGACCTGAGTGTTAACGCAGTAGTGGCAGCCCATTGTTTTCACTGGTTTGCCAAACCCCCCCACGATGCTGCGACTAGAGATTCTACTACGCGAGTGTTAGTACTCTGGAGGATCTTTGGGGATGATATGGATCTTACGCCCAGATGAATCTGTGACCTTGGGTTAAAGAAGTCTCTGAACGTTTTTTGTCGTCCATTAGAAAAAACCTTCAAGTGTACTTATCTCTTACAGAAACCATTGTAAAAGTTTATGAAGGAAGTTGGAAAGCTCTTTATCACTGTCGAAAAGGATTCGAGTATTAAGATTCCATGGCAATTTAGCTACGATGGCTGCTATCAGTTTTTATGTTTCAAAAGGCATTTTGCAAAAGCAAGGCTCGGATGAAACTAAAAGTACAGTTTAAGAATCCGACCTTGGTTTGATTATGTTATGAGAAAGCATTTTCCTGAAAGAAACGGAAACGCAGCCGCATACTTTAAACTTTGGTTGCTTTGATCTGTTGGTGTAAAAAAAAATCAATGATGCATAGGAATTTCCTTTCGGTAAAAGCACTTTGTTAGAGTGGCTTTCCAGTGACCGTCCGAAGTAATTGACGAAATCGTGTGATCAAAAGTCAATAAACAAAAATATAATAAATGTAGTATTTAATTTTATAAAATTGTGGTCATATAACGCGCGCTCTGATTGGTTGAGTAGTCACCAGCGATCTCCATAAATTGTAGTAAGCCACCCAGACTGCAAAACAGTCGTTTTCCCTCTAAATCGCTGGTCGCAAGGCGCGAAACGCCGAAAGCGTGGATGCTCGAGCCTCACACGCGAGTGAGGCGAGTTTTACTCTCCGTTTTCACACTCGCTCCAGACCTTTCGTTCAAAGAAGTCTATAAGCCACCTTAATGTGTCGGCTTAAATAATAAATCTAATATTTAATTACTTGAAATGAAGTAGTCTCTTGCCTCTTACTTCTTTTACGGTCCTCGATATTTCCGCCCGCAGCGGTGGAGAAAAAGGGATAATGAACTATAGCTGACTATGGAATGTACTTGACGAATTAAAACTTACTATTTAATTAATAGCTTGGTTGACGAATGCAT
>MU827778.1:7316759-7380074 GCA_029204205.1 Desmophyllum pertusum | reverse complement strand
ACCCCCGGGCAACTTTATATCTTCTCCCTTGTTGATTGACACATGATATCTAAATACCGCAACTTTATATCTTCTCCCTTGTTTGATTGACACATGATATCTAAATACCGCAACTTTATATCTTCTCCCTTGTTGATTGACACATGATATCTACATACCGCAACTTTATATCTTCTCCCTTGTTGATTGACACATGATATCTACTTACCACAACTTTATATCTTCTCCCTTGTTGATTGACATATGATTCATATTTACCTCCAACTTTATATCTTCTTCCTTGTTGATTTACACATGAGATATGTGCACCCTAACTTGACATCTTCCTTGTTGATTTACACATGAGATATGTGCATCCCAACTTGACATCTTTCTTGTTGAGTGACACATGATATATTGCAATGGTCCGCAAGTTGATATCTTTTTTCTTGTTGGATGGCATATTGAACATCTGTTTCGGTTACACGAGATTATATTTACTAAAGTTATGCGCCGTACTGTTGCCAATTGTAACCGTTTTTTTATTACGTTTTGCGTTGTGAATCAAACGGAATGGATCAGAAAGTTGTATGAAATCAATTTAAAGAAAATTGTCGTGTCACGGGTGCTGTGTGCTTCATTGTAAAATATGTTTTCGATGGAGTGATGTTGAACTACTGACAGGCGGCACATTTTCGGACTGTTTAAAGTATTTGATTCTCTTACCTTTGTTGATGAGGCTTGCTGTTTATAGTTCTCGTCATATAAGCAAGTTTCTTTAAATCCGCTTTTCATTGTTTCGGTGAATCTTTTAAGTGGGCGCGGTGTTTTGTTATGCTTTGTGTTAACTTCATCGCAACTAGAAGTTGAAAGTAACTAACATCTTCAAATGCTGTGGTCGTTATGTGTATTGTCTTGTAATCATTCTATTGTGACGCGCGCGCGCGCTGTTCGTTATGCACGAGCTGAGCAGTTGGAAAAGTTTTCAAAATTTTCCAGCGGTACCAAAAATAATTGTTGATGTATGTACACGAGGAAGCGTTTGATTTCATCTTACGTATTTAGAGTGGTTTTCAATTGAGTGTCCGTAAAACCCAAATTAAAGCAATTACAATGGCTAATCACAGCAAACGTTAACAATACAATAAACTAATTAAAACTCGAAGCAAATACACGTTATCGGCGGTAAGCGCGGGAAAACGCGTGCGACCAAAGCGCGATTGGTTTTGGTTTTGCATCTGATTGGCTGAGAAGGTAGTAAAGCAAAACCTAACCAATTCCGGAGTACTTTCTACACTCAATTGAAAACCGCGCTATTTAAAAAGTGGGAAATCTAAACCTTTGCGCGTGGAACGTTAATACGCCGTCGCCATCTTATGTTGATTTTATCTTGTCCCTTTGTCCCTTGAGCGAAAAACAGATCTGAGAACTAGGTGAAGTCTGAATATTAAACTCCAATTTTGGGCTTTTGATGTCTTTGATATAGATCGTTTGTATAATAAAGTTGGAAATTTTAAATTAATAACTTGTAAATAATTAACAATTATCTACGTACTAATTGATTAAGTGATCATCGCAGTTATGAATGCAATTTTTGCAATTGCAATATAAGCCATAAATTTTTCTGGCTTATATTGCAATCGCAAAAATTGCATTCATAACTGCGATGATCACTTATTCATTTAATTTCTTTTCCGCAGTTCACATATATGATTTCATTCATATATTCGTTATTATGTCTACGTACTGCGTATTTTTTTAGACAGAGATTAATGTTTATTTTGTGTTCCTGTTTGCAGTTTACGGCAAAACAGTAGCAGCAGTGGTTGAGCAGCCTTTAGAAGAAGAAAAGATGCACCCAGGGAAGAACACAGTCACATTCGAGGCCAGAGAATTAAAAAGCTTGTTCATGCGCCTGGTTTAAAGTTCTGCGATGGAAAATGAGACATTGCGTGAATATTTATTAGTACTGCCAAATGATTGTATAGTGTACCTTTTCGTGGGTAGACATGGACGGAATTATTATAGTGGTTTTCAGCTAATGACCGTCCAATCGCAACAATCGTAAATAACGCAAAGAGCCAATCAGAACTCGAGGCAGAAAACGTGCAGCCCGCGCCAAGCGCGGGAAAACGCGCTTAAACCAAGTCACGATTGGCTTTGGGCTTGCTCCTGATTGGTTGAAAAACGAAACAAAAAGGTTTACTCTTATTGGTTAGAGAACGCTGCACAAGCTTTTTGAACCAATCAGAGAGCTCCAAAGCCAACACTTACATGTAATTACTTTCGACAGTTCGCTTGAAAACCATTGTAATATAATATATGGAAAGTAAGGCTCAATTTATTCGTCGCATTTCAGTCCTGTCGAATTCAATTCCTAGAAACTCGCTAAAATCGCTTTCAATCAGCGCAATGCCCACACAAATAGCAAAATAAAACACATTGCTTCCTTGGTGTATTGCAACGTAGTCGAATCAAGTAATATCAACGAGATTTCTGCGGCTTGAATTGCATTCGACGCGACTGAAATGCGACGTACAAATTGGACCTAAATCTCGAAGCCTTGATGTAAATAAAACAGCCATTTCTCAGCAGAACTGTTTCTTTGTCTCCTCATGCCTGTTTTTACTCGCGAAAGTCGACGAAATACAGTGGAACCTTTACACTGGGATACCTCGCACCTCCTTTAACGGGACACAAACTTTTTTCCAGGAAAATTTAACGCTCATATAAGCAACCTCGTTCCCAATCGCTTTTGGCGGGGAGAAGAGAGACCCTGGGAACGAGGTTGTCATATAAGCTTTGTATCTATTCAGCGGACACTTCTTCTTGTCCCGAGGGTGTCACCTCCACTGTAGCAATAACAGAATGGAAGTATTCAAACATTGTAGTCTTGTAACGTGTAAATAAAGTCTTTCTCCAGTTGTATGAATCCTTAGTGATTTTCTTACTGTGCTGAAACATAGTTTTCATATACTTTTTTTTTACCCGCGATTGTAGAAATACACAGGTCAACAGCAAATTAAAGAAAACGAACAATTGGGGTTTTACAAGAATCTGCATGAGCCGGTTGTTCGAAATCCGATTCAAGCTAATCCTGTCGTTTCAAAGCTTTTTTCATTGCTAATTTTTAGGTAACAGTTTTGACAGTGTCCAAAGTTAAAAAGTTGGGTGGAAAAAAAAAAGAAAGAAAAGAAAAACAACTAATCCTGGATTAGCTTATTCATTCTTTGAACAACCGACTGAACCGAGTCCTTTGGGCTGCGTCGGCGGGAAATGAAACAAGAAAACGCGCTCATTATCCAAACCCGCTCCGTGTTTCCAAACAATTTTGCGCACTAGTGACTTTCAATAGTCCCGAATGACGTACTAAAGTAATAAAGCTTGCGCCGAACTTATGTGTTTCCACTGTATGACTCGATCCAAAACGAGGATGAGACTTGATGAAAATTCAAACTCTTGCTCTAGTTTGGCCTGAAACTCTCTCATCGCTCTCATCGAATTTTACCATGTTCAAATTTTTCATGAGAGTCGTCGAAAGTTTTCTCTCGTTTGGCCCACGCTTTACGCATGAGAGCAAACTCTCAGCAACTCTCATCCTCGTTTGGCCCGGGTTAACCGAGTAAAACGGGCAACATTTCCTTTCAACTTGTGGCGTAAGTTGAAAAGTGTTTTTACGGGTATTACCACCGTGTTGCAAGTTGCGGCAACATGTTGTTGTCGGAACTTACAACACGGCGGTAAAACGCGCAAAAATACATCAACTTGCAACGCGACAAGTTGCAAGAAAATGTTGCCTGTATTACTCGGCCTTTACTAGAGGTTTCCATCTCTGGTATTGGTCTTGTCCCATTATTCTCCTACGCAACATTCTTCCTGCGTGATTGGCTGCTGGTTTCGCGGGAAAATAGCCCCGCGCGCAGTTGCTAGATGGAAACCTCTAGTCATAGACCTCTTGAGTACTATATCACGAATCAAATCAAATATATTGTTGACGAACTTTCCAGTTTCACTTATCAAAGCTTGCGCATATACAAGCTTCATTGCTTTGAGTAAAAACAGACCGCCCATGTGTAGACGTGTATTCTTATGGTGATGCTGCGGTAAGCGGCTTGAAGTTTTTATGGGAACCGATCATTGCGGAGGGGCTAACGCTCAAACCATCACCTGATTTTTTTTCCCTCCAAATATCGTCGAGTGTACGTACGTTACTTCATCCAGTTGAAACTTTACTGAAAGCCGACGTCTCTCCCCAAAGCGGACACTCGGCCGAGATGCTGGCCATGCATAAACCATTCAATTGCCCGTTCCGAAATGGAGACTGGGGACGAGTTTTTAAATTTTGATTTAATTAAAAAAAAAAATCAGAAAAATTAGAGACTTTGTATGGATTTGGGGGACGCCATCTCTGAATTAGAGACGTTTGTATGGAATTTGGACGACCTTTGACAGCTCACAGCATGGTTACTATGCAATGTAACATAACCAAACTTGGTAAACTTACTAATTTTCATGCGATCTTTCTGGTGATGGGATTTTTAATATGACGTAATTTGAACAATTGGTAAACTAGTGCCCAGCCCCTTTTTGAACTTCGGAACGGGCAATTATTCAAATAATGTAAATCCCAACAAGCGGAAACTTTCTATCGCGCTCGATAAACGAAAGAGCGGCGGACTGATCGCAGGTGCGAGGCGATTTACGTCGAACTGCGCGGCAGCAGGAAAGTTTCTCTGTTACATATACTACATTTTTCCATCCCCCCCCCACCCAAACATAAAATAACCGGCTTATAAACGGTCAAAATTCATGCTAAAATAATCTTGAGTCAATTATGTTCGCCGCCCGGGTTTGCCGCTCCCACTTCAATGTCTTCAATGTAACTTGTGGCGGTTTTGAAATAAGCGGTCATATCTGAATAATAATACCGTAAAGTACCGATACTAAGCCCCCTCCTCCGAAAATAAGCTCCCTCATCACCCCACCCGAATCTCGGACGCAAAAAAAAACATGCATCACGGCCGAATATAAGCCCATAAATTTAGCGCTATAATTAGCTCTAAATGCCCATATCAAAAAATTTGTTCCAATTTTTAGTCCTCTGCTGTATACTTTTTTCAGTGCATTTTACATCGTTACCCACAGGGGATAGCAGAATTCCAAAAAAGACGGTAAAACCTAGCCAGGCTTTTAATTTCGGGGGGAGGCCTGATACTCTGATAAACAGGCTAGTAAAACCGGCCACACATAGCCTGTGTACATCCGCCTCCTCCCCTAAAAATTCGGGAGGAGGGGAGAAGGCGGATGTACACTAGCCTGCGTGGCAGGCGTAGAAACACGCAATCTTTGATGTTAATTCTTAGTGAATTCTGAAAAAAAAAAGACTTGACAAGGCCGGAAAAGTTCAAACGATAATTTTTGAAAATAGCGACAGCGGCACACATTTTGCGCCGCCAGTGTTTGAACGCTTTGCGCTTTCCCGCCGCTATAAAAAGAACACGCAAACGAGGCAAGCAACAGTTCCAATCCCATAATTTTCAGCGCGTCACTTTCACACGCACGAGGCCACCGGTAACCGAACAAAATGGCTGTGAACGTCGAGAAAGTAGACATGTCTTTAGATGATATCATCAAACAGAACAAGAAAGGAGGAGGAAGAGGGGGACGAGGTAGACGAGGAAGAGGAAGAGGAGGCGGTGGACCAGTTAGAGGCGGCAGAGGAGGAATCAACAAGAATAGATCGGCGCCTTATTCTAGAGTAAGTAACGTGAAATTGTTTTCGAACTTGGCAATTCTTTGAACGATTTTTTCATTGTGAGCTGCTTTGATGACACGTTTACTAACATTAAGCTATTTTTATGCACAGCCTAAACAGTTACCAGACAGATGGCAGCATGATCTTTTCGATGGCGATAGTGGTACCGGTTTTAGAGGAGGAAGAACTCGCAATGCTGGCGGCGGCGGCGGCGGCGGCATCTCGACTGGCTGTAAACTGCACATTTCCAACTTGGATTTCGGCGTGTCTGATTCAGATATTCAGGTAAGTTGGTTGGAGATTGCGTAAAGCGATTTGCCTTCATCAACAGATCTGACAGAGTTGTGTTTCTTTATTCGATAAGCTGAGACGAAATTTGTAGTCAATTTCAACACTGTGCACATTTCCACATCTTATTTGAAAGTTATTTGGCCGCCGTTTTTCTTTGGGACAGTGTTTTACTCACCACGAGCTAATTCACGACTTGAACTTTCGTCCAAAAACCGTGAACAACATTATATTGGCGATGACGCTTTTAATTTTCGGTCTGTAGTGGTACTGCAGTTAGCCAGAGCCCAGAGCTATGGAAACTCTACGAGAAAGAATCGATAATTCATCCATGAACACATGAATCTTCCCCAGATGTAACAATGTAACAGTTTGGTTGATATTCGCAATGCATCATGAAACCACGTACATGTATACAAGTACACATCGGTTATAGGGACTTTCAAAATGGGACATTACTGTTATTTTCTGTACCCCTGCAGATTGTAGATTGATCCATAATAGGCAATTTAACACCATCTTTAGAATACTTTATTGTTGTCAGATGAGATCACAAGTCTATTTCAAACACAGACACAGCTTCTCACTTGGTGCATTATTATTAACTTTGGTATGATGTCAAAGCAGTTGAACATATCATACATACATACATCATCTGTCCTTTACGCACCAGTCATTGATCACATTTGTCTGTACATGTAGGGGTGGTGAATGGTAAATTCAAGACTTTGTGAGAGTAGCATCTACACTGTAGGCTGCGAGACCCGTTAAAATCAACTAAAATTTTGCAAGACCCATATTTTTTAAAAGACCATTCACCACCCCTACATGTAGTACAGACAGATGCACAAATGAACTGATGTAGTGTATTGGGAAAACTGATGTTTTGATCATTAGTCCTTTGCCATTGAAATTTTTCTGACTGACAGATTTATAGGTCTAATTCTTGATGCGTCAGCTTTCCGAATTATCTACCTTTAAAATATTTTTTGTCTGGAATAGAAGAGTGTGTTGGTTATTCTGAAGATGTTGCAAAGTACAGTTGAACCTCAATTTAAGCAGTCACCCCCGGTTAAGCAACCAGTTATCAAAGTCCCGAAATTATTGTCAGTATAATACTGTAAATAAAACCCTTATTAAGCGGCCACCCTGATTAAACGGCTGTGGCCACCTTTTGGCTGTCCCTATGAGGGCTTTCCTATTGTTTTTACCCCGATTAAGCAGCCACTATAAATCTAATACACTAGTTTGGCCTTGTTTGGCCTTTGTATTCAGATAAAGCGATGTTTATACCACGACTTATGCTAATTTATGACAAAAACCTGTTTAAGCGACCAACCCCGATTAAGCGGCCACTTGCCATTTCTCTGGTGACCGCTTAATCGGGGTTCAACTGTATTGAACATCACAGTTTACTAACCCGTGAACACAGATGTAGTTCTGGCTGTTGTTTCACTTCACCAATAATATTTTTTGGAGCTGTGAAGCAAGAGCTGGAAATCTGTCTGCATTCGCAGGCTACATACATTTTACTGGGTAGAATAGTATGGGAATTAATTTATTGATGTTGTGTAGAAAATACATGTACATGTATAGTGACAAACATGGCGCAACTTCATGTACATGTACAACCCAAATGCCTTGTTTATTTCATTTTATTTCCTGAAATACTGATAAATTTCACAAAAAGAGAACACTACACTGTACACTGTATAACTACATGTATAATTTTCATTTTCATTTTATGAACCATTAATTTTATATGTGTAGGAATAATTTTCAATTTTTTGTTTGGTTGATTTTTTAGGAGCTGTTCAGTGAGTTTGGAGCTCTGAAGAAGGCGACAGTCCATTATGACGCTTCTGGACGATCTCTTGGTACGGCTGAGGTTATTTTTCAACGACGAGATGACGCACAGCGTGCCATGAAACAGTATAATGGAGTTCCACTTGATGGTAAAATATTTTTTAATTTAATTGATTGAGCTGGCCAGTCAGCATACCATCTGGCTGGTAAGAGTTCATCAAGCTGCAGTCATCAGCCATTGAAAGGGCTTGGTTTACTGTTAAGGCTCAATCTATACAACACATCAAAAGCTGCCCTACTCCAGCTGTTCCATGGTGTGCCTCTCCAGGTGTCAAAAACATGGCCTTGGGTTGAATAGTGTCACACTGGAGTCATCGTGTGATGGAGCGAGCCATTTCTGTCTTGTTCTGGTAATATTGAGCATGATGTCTTCCTAGCTGGTTTGTTTGCTGAATTCTTGCCAAGTTACCTGAGAAAACAAATGTCTCACATTACGCACTCCTTTATTTGAGATTTGAGCTAAAAAATTCCATACGGGGGGGGGGGGGGGGGGGGGGGGGGGCAGTTGGATAAGCGCTCGCTTCCCACCAATTGTGTCCCAAGTTCAGTTCTGGGCTAGAGGTGTCTGGGTTGAGTTTGTTATTGGTTCACTCACCTTTCTCTGAAAGTTTTACTCCGAGTTCTCTGTTTTTTTCACACTTCACAAAAAGGAACATTTCTAAATTCCAATTTGATCTGGGATCCAAGGGCCACAAGTTTGTTAGTCGCAAGACTGCAAGTGTCACCCTCCTTAAGTTGATTGATTGACCCATAATCCATGTAACGTTTGAATGGTTAAAAATTTATTGGAGTCACAACCCATCAGAAATACTGCCTGAATCTTTATAGGGCTACCGTATGCCGTTAGTCTGGAATATTTTGTCTCTGAATCTCACATCAGATGTGTGCTTTCTCAGGTTACTTGCTTTTTAAAGTTAAACATTGTGGTTTGTTTGTTTATTGTACATGTACATGTATTTCATGTCTTCATTTCTTGCACTAAGAACAATTATCAACAAGATATTATGTCAAGACGGCAAGTAAAATTCAAGGGCTTTTCAAGATTGCATGATTCAATGAAAATAAATACTGTACTATTAAAACCACTAGAGTGCTAAAACTGCCATTAGAAATTTGAATTCGAAGCGGCTTGATTCTCAATACGTGATCTGAAAAAACTGTCACATGATCTGAAAAAATGTCACGTGGTTTGCATTGCAAGCTTCTTGTCAGCAAAAAACACGTAATGGCTTTGTTTTTTGCCCATGAGACGACGCGTGCAATGCGAACCACATGACAATGATTTTTGTTCAGATCATGTGACAATTTTTTCAGATCACGTGTTAAGAATCAAGCCGCTTCGAATTCAAATTTCTAATGGCAGTTTTACCACTCTAGTTGTTTTGATAGTATTTATTTTCATTGAATCATGCAATCTTGAAAAGCCCTTGTTTTTTACTTGCCGTCTTGACATAAAGGAATATTTATACAGTCATGTTACACCTTGAATGCTTGAGTTAAAATATAATAGTAATAAAAATAATGACTATTTGAAAAGTCCTTGAATGTTGTGACAGAAAAAATATATTCTGCTGTTGTTTGAAATTAAAATAATAATGACATTCTGAAGACTAGTGATCAATGATGAAAGTGAACGTGCGGGAAAGTTTTCTCTTTTGCTAACACCATACAGTGAGACAGACATAGTTAAGACACTAAAATGCTGTACAATACTGGAAAAGTTCAAATTTGCGCTTGAAGTATTCATTGTCATTGTTCATTGTTCATTCATATGAACCACTCACATTTTATGTTATCATTTTTAATCATTTGTGTATTTTTGTTTTTTAGGAAGGGAGATGAAGATTGAGTTGGTTACATCTGGTACTCCAAGTGTTGGAACAGGTTCCTTCCAGAATCAAGGGCAGGGACAAGGACAAAGGTATTTTGCAAAACAAGCAAAATTAATATCAGGCAGGAATCCAGACCGATTTCCAGCATTTTACGGAAATTGGTCAGATTTCTTTCTTCCAGGGAATTCCATCAAGGGATCTGTGCTTGTTGCTATCATGGTAGAATTTCAGTATTTTCATACATGAATGGAATCACTTACATTGTAAACATGGAGCGAGCCTATACATGTAAGTCGAGGCTGAGGTGTTCAGCCTGCCAATCACAAATTCCAATGGACGACCAATGGTCTCATTTGATTGGTTAATTCACCCAGGTCTAATTATGTGCAATTATTCAGTATTCAATGTCCAAGTTGTTTGCACAATTACACAAAGCTTGTAAATCTGAATAATTTTGAAAATCCCGCCAAAGTCACCTTCACAAGACTCGTTCTAGTTCTCGACGAACTCAGATAAATGGAAACAGGTGGCTCTTTGATCGCCAACCTCGTTCCCAGGGTCTCTCATCCACCGCCCCCAAAGAGCGAGGAGGAGAGACCCTGGTCGGGGCTGGTCACGTGGCTCCCAGATTCTGGGAGATTACAAATATACGACAGGAGGGAGGGGCGGCTAAGTGTGCAATTTGTCTATTCTGAGCCAAGGGGAGAACGGAAAGTGTTGTAAATCAAAATAACCGCACTCCCGTTGGATGTGCTTTCCAGTGGTAAACATTTTCGCCGTTCCGAGACGCCAAAAAGACGATTAACGGACGATTAAAGAATTTTGTAGCCTTCAAGACCGCGATCAAGGAAAGCTAGGGTTCTTAGATGTATCGAAATATCGCCATCTGTACAACGCACATAGTTGATCAAGATCTGCAAAGACGAAGGAGTCGAAAGCGGGTTAATGTTTCGAATCCAGGACAGGAAAGGGATAAAGAAAATATTGATAGCTTTTATTTATTCGGCGGCGATGTTTTGCTTGACTCTTTATTCTGGTTATTTCACGGTCTCGTGTATTTCGTCGCTACCGGCGGCGTTGCGAAAATGATAAAAGGTGACAAAATGATCACCGACAAGTCTCCGCGATCGGTATGAATCTTCAAGAAAATTCAACCCAACTCCAGGTAAATTACGTACTATTGCTTGTTTCTGTTTGTTTTTATTGCACTCGCCTTACCTTCACCTTTTAGGATATATCTTTTAAAGGAACACGCGACATGTAACATGAATTACATATAGTGCGATGTGTACGTGATGTGTTAGATTTTACAGCGCTGGAGTCAGCGACTCGCAAAATATCAGCTTGGTTTATTAAACTTGAATTAAGCCCAGGGTGTCTTAATATTTTTTATTTCCTCTTTGTGGAAATGTTCAGATGTCAGTGTAATTTATATAATAATGACGCCTCGACATTGACCTTTCGAGACCTTGCCTGTCGTGGAGCAGCGCTAGCGCGCTGGAAATTCATCGATTTTCCGTAGCCCGTCAGTAATACAGCAACAACATCTCGGCCACAGTAAATTGCCTCTAAACATTGGAGTAACTGCTGCAAACAGCGAACTGAAGACTGCTGTAAAACATCGCTTGCCTGTGAACAGTGGCCGTTAGCTTCTGGCCTCGGTTTGTTGTCAACAAAAGAAAGCGCGACAAAGATTCGTAATTGTAGGAGCCCTCCCTGGGGTTTCAAAATGTCAATTAGACACGTGACCAGCCCCAACCAGGGTCTCTCTTCCCTCGCGCCTCTGGGGTGGGGAGATGAGAGACCCTGGGAACGAGGTTGTTTGATCGCAGGCTTGAGCCTTGCAGCAATTTTAGCTAGCTGCGAAATTTGAATTCTTAGGGACTTGGACTGTACTGTACATGTCGAAACAGGCGGAGGGAATTCATCGTTTGCATTCATTTCTTCCAAACGGTGACTATATATATTTGTTTTGTGCTCAATATTTATTATTTAGCTTGTTTTATTTGACATAAATTAATTAGTTGTTTGGATAAACCAACCCCAATTTTTCTCGACTGTTGTATCTACGACTGTTGTTGTGCCACGTTTCGGCTTCCATCACATGCCATTAATGATAAAAATAGCCAAAAAAGCGCTTCAGAGGGGGCGTGTCCTTGCCTTTTATAGGCTCGCTCCGTGTTTAAAAACAACATATTCATGCTAAGGACTAGATTATCTCTAGTATTTCTGTCCCAAAAAGCCTACATGTAAAATGCAGATATGACGTTTCTGCACTCGGCTCTTTAATTACAGTATTGCTGGCAATATCTAAATTATGTGATATGAATGTTTTCTTGTTTTATTTAGGAGGCGTCAACAGTATGGTGGCCAAAGCAGAGGGGGTAACCGTGGCCGAGGTAGAGGGCGTGGCCGAGGTAGAGGGGGCAGAGGTGGAGGGTCTCAAAAAGCGAATGTTACCGCTGAGGATCTGGATGCTGAACTTGATGCTTACCATGAAGTGGTATGAAAGTTGTCCTTGTTGAGTTCTATTTTCCCAGCATGACCAGTGTTCTTGTTCATTTCAGTAGTGAATGGAAATTAATGAGATGCATTGAGGAGAATACATGTAAGAATCCAAGTCATTATTTCATACATACATGCATCAGTCTCAGTGCATGCAGGCAGCCGTAGAAGTGTTTCAATAAAACAGTGGAAAGTAACAGCGAGAACTAACCACTAAAATTGTCAGAAATTAATTCATGCATAACAAAATTAATAATAATATTCATAATAAATAATCACGTTTAATTCAGTTCTTGGTTCACTGATCACATGTAAGGCAAAACGTTTGTTCGTTTGTTCACATGGACATTAAAATAAAGAATCATGAATATAAATTATAAAAGACTCAATCACGCATCATGATAAAATAAATTACCGCAATCATGTGTCACGTAAAATGTACAATATAGGGGACCCTCGTTAATGTCAGTCCACGAGCTGTGGAACTAAGGTCAAGCTACATGTACATTGTATTAGGCAGTCAATTTGCTTTTGTTTTTTTTACAATGACGATGATGCTACCGTTGCCACTCGACAAAGTTTTTGATTAATTTTTGACAACTTTCGGCTGGGTTCCGTTTGACTTGACCAATCAAAATCCAAGGAGTGTTGGAGGCGGAGTCGTGAAATTCGAATGGTTTTAGTTTCTAGTCTAGTTCAAATGTGGCGCCAAAAATGGAACCCATCCAGGGCACGAAATTGCGCCTGATACAGTCGCCAATGCGCCTAAGTTTTCCACATTGGCGACCAAATCCTGAAAATTAGTCGCCAAATTGGCGACTACACGGACTAGAATTCTGACATATAACTTTGCCATAAAAAAGTCACACAATAGATTAAAGTTATAAAACAATATTTCTCTGGTCTTGTTTTGCTTTCATAACGAGAAATATGGGCCAAAAAACGTCAACAAAGTTTCTCTCAACTGAGTACACAAAACGCCCTATAATGCTTTGCAAGCCGTGTGGAAACCATTGAATACGTCATGTATGCCAATGGATTGTGTCTCTGGTGCTGAATTTATTGGAAAAATGGCGACTAACTTTTTGGAGTTGGCGACCACTTTGGAATATTTAGGAGCCAACTGGCTCCTGGAAAAAAAGTTAATTTCGTGCCCTGCCATCGAAGTTGTCAAAAATTAATCAAAAACTTTGTCGAGTTGGCAACGGTAGCGTCATCTTCACTGTAATAATTATCAAGCTCCAAACAAGAATCCTGTGACTGCAGCATAAACTTACTTACCTACATGTACATGTAAATGTAATACCTTTCTATTGGTTGTTTTGCAGGGAGATGTTGATATGGAGGAAGACTGAGTTAAACGTCCATGATTTGGTGTGACAGTTCACTTTCATCTCGAGACACAGAGACTCTAGTTTAAGCTATTTAATAATATTTGCCTGTAAAAGGATTTTGTAAATGATGAACTATGTTCCAATTGAGAGATTCCTAAAGCATTGTTTAAGGCGTTCCGTGATTATTGTAATGGGCCGTCAAGCCATTATCATGAAACATTGCATCCAAGCAGGCCAGTTTATACTTTACGAGTCCCATCTCATCCAACGGAGTTTTGTATCTTTCTTGCTGGTTTTATGAAGGATTTTTATTTTATAGTCTCAATACAATAAGTACAATCAGTGAAGAGTAGAAAATGTATTGTTATTATTTATTTTCTCCTCTACATTGGTTTGTACTCGCTGACTAAAGTACTTCGAGTACATCAACTATCAAAAAGGAAGAAACTTGTTTTATTGATCAGTTGTTATTATTATTATTGTAGAATTTTAAGAAAGTATTGCACTGAGAAAGACCTGCTATTTTTGTAGGCGTCGTTGTCATAAACATTTTTTTGCTGTTCTGAAAGAACTTTATAGTTTACATAAATACATGTATGTGTAGAGCAGATAAGTAAGCATATATTTCACGTTAATTATTCCAAAGTCATATGTGATCGAGAGGCCTGGAGTCTTGAGAATTCATTGTAAGGCTTATTTGCAATTATTATAAATGCCCTGGCAATGTTTATATCATGCTTTGTCTTGTCAATAATAATACAAAAATGCATACATAATAATTATTATTATGTATGCATTTTTGCTTGGCAATGATTTTACCCTGTTACAAGGAATTTGTTTCCGAGTAGCTTGTGTAATTTGACTGAATAATATCTTACATGTAAGTTAGTTGCTACACCTAATTCTGCTTACTGCGCCTTACATACATACACATACATAACTTTATTGAAGTGTCAGAATGTTTAGCTGTAAAGCTAATATTGGGGACACTATAACATAAAGTACAAATGCCAAAAATAAAATACAAGTGCCTTCAATAACATGTGAACTCTGAAGTTCAAAATCCAACTAATGATTGTGTTTTCACTGCCAACAATCATAATTACAATAACAAAAACCAACAGATGCTAAAAAAAAAGAACAAAATGGATATAAATCTACCAATCACAACCACGGACGTGACCTTTTGAGCCCACTGAAGTGAACTTCTGTTTCCTGAGATGTCCACGAAGTTGATTGATGGCAGCAAAAAAATGTGATGATTAAAAAATTGCATGTATTATGTTATTGAAATTAAGGCACAGTAAGGGTTTTTAAAAAAAAATATTGATCTCATTATTTGACATATATAGCTTATGTTATGTTTGTAGTGCCATTAACCCTTTCATTCCCGGAGTCAAAACCTTGAGTCAATAAATGTGGTTGTATCTTTTGATTGTGGATGAAACCCTAGTGTGTAAGCATTGAAATGAAAGCTATTGAGCAGTACTTTCTAGTGGTACTGTTTGTTTTTGACAATTTTGCAAAATGGAATTGAAGATTTTTTCCTCAGTTTTGAACTTAGCAATCTTGGGAGTGAAAAGGTTAATATCCCTTGTTTAAAATCCAAGCTGAAGTGTTGGGCCTCTGAAGAAGTATGCAAGAGTGATTTGACAACCCCTTGTATTACTCTTGCATTCTTCTGAACCTATTCCTGATTGATAGACCCCAAAAGTGAAATAATTTTATCTGATTGAGGGCCCACCATGTTTTAAATACAGCGGAATCCTACTTTACGACCACCATGTTAATGCGACTGCCTTGTTATGATAATTTATGGCCACTGTTTCAGGCCTGAACAGTAGCTTACTTCTTACGCTGATAACCTATTAATTTGACCAGATTTGGGTTGGATTAACAGGATTCCACTGTATTAAAGAAAGGTGTTGTACATGTATGTTCAAATGTTTACACAGTAAAATTATTGTACTATCCCAGAATATGGGACTTTGTAATGGCGTTATTAAATAAAATAGTGTTTCTGAGAAGAAAACAACCATCGTGCATCTTCGTTGCATTTTCTAGTAAATAAACAATAAATCTGTATACACTCTAATCAGCTTTGCAAAAAGTTGCTTTGGAAAAATGCTCTTGCTAAATGTATAAGGTCTCTTGTCATTATAGAGGTTGTATCGCTAAGTAATTTGGCGGACTGATTGTTCATTTTGTGGTCCATTTACGTTACTTATGTACCAACCATAAATTGAACACTTCAGTGCATGAAACTACTTTGTCAAACAAAAAAAAAATAAACCTGTCGGTATTGAGTGGCCTCATCAACTCGGTCCGAAATAAACCCTTGTTTATTCCAGAGTACAAATAACTTAGGATGCTCGTCAGAAAATTTGAATTAAACTCCTAAAGGAGACCAATCTGGGCGTGGCTGAAGCTTTATTTGACCCCTAAAACATACCAGATTTCATGCCTGATCAGTGTAGACCACCAACACGGTATGACGTTTTTTTTCTTACCGTGTAGCCCTAAACGATACCTTGATGGCTAAAATTATTGCCGTTCCGTCCTGAACACCCTAAGTGATTCCATAATTCACACCCCTACGAGCATCCCGCCCCTTTCACATGGAAGTTCCTAGTCTCCTTTGCAGCCGTTATCTGGCTTGTCACGCAACGCTTCCTCGGAGGGAAGCGTTGCGTGACGAGCCAAATAACGGCTGCGAAGTTCCCCCTTTCCCCGGGACAAATAATGACCACTGATTCGCTAAAAGACTGGCTATTTGTAGCTTTCTTATTCTCTCCCTCGACGTGCAAGAAAAGCATTGGCAGAGCCAAAAGCTAGATTTTCAGGGGAAAAAACCTTCCTCTCTACGTCGGAATCCCGTCGGAAACTGTTCGGGCGGCAGATGAGGGCCTGGTGTCGAGTCTACTTCCAACAGCTGATGACCAGCGGTATTCCTTCGAAGTGACGCAATCTCGAGTTTCCACGTTCAACAAAATGGCTCCAAAATATAAAAGCTACGAGTTTTGGGAACACGTTCTCAAGTCACCGAAATATATTGTGGCCCCTATGGTGGATCAATCTGAACTACCATGGCGACTTTTGAGCCGAAAACATGGCGCAGAGTTGTGTTATACACCGATGATTCATGCTGGTTTGTTTGTGAAAGATTCATTTTACAGGAAAGAATCTTTTCAGACTTGTGAAGGAGATAGACCACTGATTGTACAGGTTGAGTTTATATTATTTACTTCATTTGAGTTATAGCTACAGCCTAAAAAAGAAGTTCAATTATTTCTTGGTTGAACTGGATCAGCTGTTTTTACACATGAAACATGTCACTGATTACTGAGTTACAGTAACTGAATTATGAGTTTTGTCATTTTAAATGCAGATAAGTGCATTGTTAAGCCCTGGCCAAACAGAGACGCAACTTGCGTCCACTTGCGTCTCTGTTTGGCCACGACTTGCGTTGACTTGCGACGACTTGCGTTCACTTCGATCAAGATCTCGAAAGATCAAATTTGAGTCCAAGTAGACGCAAGTTTTTCACCATTTGGCCACCCAAATATGCAATTCGACGCAAGTCAACACAAGTTTTTTTGTTTACTTCTAGTACTGAATTGCAGCGCGTGCAGGAGCATTCAAATGGGTTTTTTTCAGCTTGCGTCATCGTACTTGCATACACCAAATATGCAAGTCTGTACTCGAGTTCAACTTGCATCTACTTGCATCTCTGTTTTGCCAGAGCTTTAAGAGCACTGTTTGTCTTTCTGAGCTCCCCTGCTCCCAGTCTGCAGAGTATTACAGCTAGAACTCAACAAGATCTGGCACATGCATGCAAGTATGAGCCTCTCGAAGCTACATGCATGCTCCACCATGGTAAAAGACTGTTTTTCTTGAGTATTGACTGCCTCAAGTGGAATTCATTTCGTGCACAGTATAGAGAGATTCTGGTGTGCACACAAAACATTTATCAACGAAACTTGCTTGGGCACTGTCATTACTCTGTAGACCAGAGGCTCACGTTTGGAGCTCACATGTGAGCTGGTCACGCATGAGCCCAAACGTGAACCTGCTCACAGGCTATCTAGATACAGACTGGTCCAGCTCCCAGATAAAATCTTATTAGATTATCTAATTAAACTCATCACCAATAGATGAGCTTGGGGAAGGTGCCTAGCCTGATTCTCAGACGGTCCGACTCGGTCCCCCACTCCCTCTTGAATCAGCCTAGGAAGGTGCCTAGACTATCTAAATATAAAAATATATATATATTTTTTAAAAAACATGAGATTTTGCATTCATTTGATCATCTGAATTGTTTTAATTTAGCAGCTTGTGGAACCATTGCCAGTTCTGCAAGATTCACTTTTCAGTGACCTTGTGTTCTGTTTTATAGTTTTGTGCAAATGATCCTGAAATATTTCTCAAAGCTGCTCAGTTAGTGGAACCGTATTGTGATGGGATCGATCTGAACCTTGGATGCCCGCAGATAATAGCAAGAAGAGGTATGCAAGATTAAACCCACAGACCTGGGCCCAGTTGTTCAAATGATGGGTAATGCTATCCATTGGATAAATCACTATTCAACGGATAGCGTACATGTAGTTTGTAACACTTATCCACTGGATAGTGATTTACCGGTGGATAGAGTTATTCACACTTTGAACAACTGGGGCCAGTAGTATACTCAGGGTTACTAGCTAGCAAGAGCAAGACAAGGCCTCAACTAAATTTTATTCACAGTTCTGGTAAAATTTTGTTAAATCTCAGATTTAGAGATTTTGTATCCAATATTGGAAAAGTTATCCTAGGCAAATTTTTGTGATTGTGACAGGAAATTATAATAGGGGCTTCTGCTGATCAATACTTAAGGAAATGTTTCAATATATATATTGAGCAAGTTTGAGACTGAAATAGTATATTTTTAAAATCATTCTTTTAGGTCATTATGGGGCATTTTTGCAGGATAAGTGGAAATTAATAGCTTCCATGGGTAAGTTACAATATTTTTGAAACTTGAGACTGGGAGGAGAAACCCAGGAGAAAAGAAGGCCAGCTTACTTACTAAAGTTAACTTGTGTAATTTTCTATACCAGGGCCGGTTGTTCAAAGGATGGATAACGCTATCCAATGGATAGCGTAGTTTGTTTTGTTAACACTTATCCACTGGATAGTGATTTATCTAGTGGATGGAGTTATCCACGCTTTGAACAACTGGGGTCAGTCCTCTATTTGGTTATTCACACTTTCTTTTTTTCTTTTTCTTTTTTTATTTATTTATTTATTTATTTTTTTTTTTTAATTAATTGAAAACATGACTCACATTACAACACTTACAATAAAGACTAAATAAACTCTCGTTACAGCACTTCACTACCTACTACTACAGTCAAAAATACTACGTATTACAAACAGTAAGTTATAAAATACAATAGTGTTTATCCTATGAATTAAAAGTATATTACATGTTACAAAACGTCATAAGATAGTACAATAATGATTATCTTAAAAAGAAAATACAATACATAATAGATGTTACGAGTATAATTTCGTTTATTTACATAAGTAGGTAAATTCGGCTTAGTTAAATAGTTACAATTAGGCAAAAAAAACAAAAAAACAAAAAGGAACAAAGAAAACACAACAAAAAGAGGAAGGCTCGCGGTACTGAGGCAAATGCGGGTGGGTGTGGGGTGTAAGGCTACTCGCACAGTGTTGTCCATTTGGATCGAAATGTCTCTATAGTATTATTTTTTAATGCAATTGTTTTCTCACAAGTGATCTTATCTTTGAGTAGGAGAAGGAACATTTCAAAGTAGGGAGGATCATCATTTAGCCATGATAAAAATATATGATATTTTGCGATCATCAGGACGTGATTAAAGGCATGGAAGGATGCTGACCCTGGTTTATAGCCAAATAAGATGTCATTAACATTTAGACTAACGTTTTCAGATCTTTTTTCATTCCACCATAAGATAACTTTTCGCCAAAACATTTTGATGCGTGGACAATCATAGAGTAGGTGATGTAAGGTTTCTTTGGTAAAATCACAGTGATCGCAGTTAGGAGAATTTTTCATTTCATTTTGAAAAGTCTATCATTAGTAGGAATGATGTTATTTATTACTTTGAATGAAAGCATCGCAGTTTATTGTCCAAAGTGACCTTAAAAGGCAATTCATAGATCACTCTAGGGTGGAGATCATTATTGTTCAGTTCTATTTCTATGTTTGGGCAGATAAATGATTTTTGAACAAGCAAATTGCGTGCTGTTTTGGCGGTGATGTTGGCTGCCGTGATACCATCGTCTGTAGCATCGGTTTGACGTTGCTCGTCGTGCTTTAAGATCGCGGTTTTCCATGCTTTAGGTATTGCGGCAAGCAGTCCGTGATATTTTAGAAATTAACTGAAAGGTGGAATTTGTTTTGAAATTGAGATAGCGTTAAAAAATTTTTGTTTTCATCTAAGAGGTGTTTAACTTTATCTATTCCTTGGAAATGCCATGTTGGGAAAAAAAACCGGTTTTCCGTCTATTCTAATAATCGGTTATTCCAAAGGATTTCATTTTCAAATTCAGTAGAAGTTAAAGGATCTTTGGAGTGTAGTTCTTGCCAGACAGTTAAAACATCTATATAAAAGTTAGGTATGTGTGGTGCCAAGTTCAAATCTGCCATTTTAAAATTACAGTCAAACAGGAAAGGTCCGCCATACTTGGATATAGTTGGTAGGAAAAGTGAACACCATTTGCCGTCAGCGGGCATCATATAAACGTTTGATCCATGCAGCTTTAAGAGCTTTGTCGACCATTCTAAAGTCAACCATTTTAAGCCCACCTTTATCATAAGAACCGATCAGAGTGTTTCGCTTGATTTTATCAGGCTTGAAATTCCAGACAAACTTGAAACAATAGTCATTTACTTTCTTGGCGAAAAGAGGTGGGGTTGTTAGAACTGATGTGTTATACACCAACTTAGAGATGGCTAAGGTCTTCACGATATTAATCCTTCCTATAAGGGTTAAATTTCTTATTGCCCACTGATTTAAGACTTTCTTTAGCGTGATAAGCTTATCATGAAATTGATTTGATTACTGATATTTTTGTCATAGGCAAAGCATACGCCTAAAGCAATTACGTATTTGTCTGGCCACGAAATATGGAAAGGAGTGCGTTTGCCAAGGTGACACTTTGAACTGCCAAGCCACATGCCTTCAGTTTTAGAAGTGTTTATTTTAAGGCCAGAACAGACTCTAAAATCGTTTAGAAGGTGGAATAAGTTGCTGGCGGAAGTTTCATCTTTGATCAAGGCAGTAATATCATCTGCATATAGAGATAGCTTTTGTTCAGTTCCGTTAAGATTCAAACCCTGGATGTTTTCAGCCTGTCTTATAGCTTGAGCAAGCACCTCTATAGCCAAAATGAAGATCAGTCCTGATAGAGGGCATCCTTGCCTGACACCTCTATAAAGACAAAAGAAGTCCGATGTATAGCCGTTATTGACGACACAGCTGGTGATATTAGAATAAAACACACGAATCCATTTTTGAAACATCGGGCCGAAGTTCATCTCATCCAGGACTTTAAACAAAAATCTCCATTCCAGAGAATCAACGCTTTTTCGAAGTCAATGAAGAGCAACATGCCAGGTAGATTTTCTTCTTCATAATTGTCAATTACATCTGATATCAGTTGGATGTTCTCACCGATAAATCTGCCTCTGATGTAACCAGTTTGATCTCTATTAATAAGGTTTGGCAAACCTTCTCCAGTCGTTTTGCGATACATTTTGTGGCGATTTTGTAATCCGTGTTCAATAAAGAAATTGGTCTCCAATTTTTGAGCAGAAGATTATCTTTATTCTTTTTGGGTATCAACGAAATCACACCTCTTTTTTGTGAGATTGACAATTCTCCGCAATCGAAGGCGTCATTGAAGCATTTCGCAAGTGGTGTTGCGACGTCATCCCAAAAGCGGAGATAAAACTCGGCCGTTAGACCATCGGTACCTGGTGTTTTATTTTTCGCGAATGTCTTGAGTGCGGACAAACATTCTTCTTCAGTAATAAGACCTTCGTAAATATTTTGTTGTTGTTCGTTTAATTTTGGTAGATTATCAGGTTTCACGAAAGATGGAAGACACTCCTCATATGCACTATCTGACAGTTTTGATGTGTAAAGAGTTGAGTAGAATTTTTCCATCTCAGATAAAATCTCCTTCGGTTCTTCGATGTACTCATTTTCAGAGGTCTTTAGTTTTACAATGTTTTTTTTGCAGTGTGAGCGCTTCTCTAAATTCATAAAATATTTGTTGTTTTTTTCACCGTATTCGTACCACCTTGCTCTGCTTCTTATTATTGCACCTTTTGTTCTATGTTCAGCAATTTTCCGCAAAGCGAGTTTGACGCGTTCCATTTCAATTGCTGAATTTCTGTCGCTTGGGTTTTGATCTAGGAGTGCATTTAGAAGGTTTAATTCGCGAAGCAGATCTATTTCTTTGGATTTTTTGCTCTTAGCCAGACGTTTGGAGAAACGAATACAAAATTGCCTAATCTGCATCTTGATCATCTCCCAATAAAGCTTTTTATCTTCCGTAGAACGATGTTTTTCTTTGACGTGTATTAGATAAAATTTCAAGTTTGTTACAAATTCCTCATTTTCGAGAAGAGAGTTATTAAATTTCCAAAAACCAGGACCTGATTTTTGTTGTTTACTTTTATATTTGATTTCGAGGTAAATTGGAGAGTGGTCTGAATCGTAGTATGACTTAATATCTGTTTGACAATGAGGGGAATTAAGTGTTTTGATATAAGCCAATAATCTAGTCGACATCTTATTTTTCCTGAACTGTTGCTCCATGTGAAACGTGCGTCTAGAGAATGATGGAGTCTCCATATATCAACCAGGCCTAAACTACTTCTCATTTCAGTAATGTGGTTAATAACGTTTTTCTTGGTGTTATATCTTTTCCTCCAGTCTTGTCATTATTTTCGAGAGGGCCAGTTGAAGTCGCCTCCCATTACGAGATTATCATTTGCCAAAGGACGTACTTTGCACAATAGTTCATCATAGAAATCTACTTGACGATTTTGTTCGTTCGGAGCATAAATGTTGACGAGACTGAATTCTTCATCTTGAATCGTAAGCTTTACAATAAGGGTTCTCCCGTCCTTATCACTATTAACCGAACCATTTTTGACATTTAAAGTCGGCCGGAGGAGGATCATTACACCTTTACTATGTTTTGAACCGTGCGAAAAATAAATATTTACCGCCCCATTCTGCGCGCCAGACATTTTCAATTCCCTTATCACTATAAGTTTCTTGCAAAAGATGATGTCATATTTTCCATTGTGTAGCCATCTGAAAAGTTTTCTGCGTTTGAGGCGGTTTATTAAGGCCTCTGATATTGAGAGAAATGCATTTAAAATTCATCTAGACAAAAATCAAATAATAACAATAATAATTATTGGACAAAACACCTGCGGAAACCCGACCAAAACATTGCCTCAGAAAGGTGAGCCTACTTACGCTAAACACAAGGACACAAAACAGCTTAATACTGAAGTTGAAAAGGCTGCAAAGCAGCCTACCGTATAGGAGGGTTATGTGGAAGATGCGTTGCATCACACTTTTGAAAAGCCCCTCCTACATTTCCTCGCTAATTAATGTTTCGCTATTGTTGTTTTTTTTCCTTTTAAGTTGTGAGGGAAGAAATAGCATATTTTTTAGACTCAAGGGAGTACGCCAGAAAGCATTGGTATTAGCATAATTAATATGCCTGGAGAATTCGAAGATTATTTTACTTTAGTAACTTTACTTAGGGATCAGTGTCCAAGTCATCGTATTAATATACGGGCAGGTCGATCCTCTGCCGATTTTTTAAGAAAGATCTTACCATCAGTGGTCACACACTGTGCCAGTTGAGCTGCTTCTTTTTTTTCCACACCTTGGAAAATAAATCACGACGCATTCTCGTCAATTTTCGTTGATGTATACAATGTCAGTATCCTGGAAGTATTGTGCTAGACTAAAGTTCTTGAGTTGTTTTCGAGCTACGTATAGTTCTTGTTTAGCTCTGTAAGACTTGAATCTAAACAATAATTGGTTTCTTCGGCCGTCGTTCTTCTTTGTGGGTAGTCTATGGCAGATATCGATGTCGTTCTTAGAGATTTTCACATTCAACACATTCCCTAGCTTGATGATGTGGTCGGCGATATTTTCATCTCGTTTTTCCGCTATACCATGTATTTCCAAATTATGTTTACGGGTATACTGTTCTAGGTCGTCTATTTGGTTTGATTGCTGTCGCCAGGTCGTCATACATATCATCGACGTCTTCTCTTGTCTCATCTAACGCATTCTTTAAGGACGATACTTCTTTCTTTAGAGCTTTCTTTTCCTTTTGAAGCGTCTCAATTTCTGCTACATGGAATTCAAGAGATTTCGTTAGTTTCCCGATACTGCTCTTTAAGGGCTCGATTATCTTCCAGAAGCTTGTTGGTGTTGTCCTGGATGACATTCAGAACCTCCCAGATATCTGACATCTCGGTGGTGTTCGGATCGAAGGTTTTAACAGACTTGGAAGGCGGCTTCACGGTGTCTGGCGAGCTGCCGCTGCTGGACCTGTCAGTTCGCTTTCCTCTTACTGTGTACGCTGTTATAAGACCGCTTTTGTCTCCCATATCGTATTATGCTAGCGAGGAGTAAAAGTAGGCAGGACTACGGAAAGTTCCTGCCGTCCGCCATGAGACTCAGCTCAGCAATTACACTTTCATTGGAAGTATTTTAATATTACATGTGTACTTATATGTTTACAAAAAACAGCTGACAATAATTTATAAATAACAAGTTACAATAATGATTTATTATAATCATTACTAATTAATTTATAATACAGTGGATTAGCCCAGGGTATTATATTAACTGAACTTATAATAGCTGAGTCTTTTGTTGTCTAAATTTTGTTTTGAATAATTACTTTATTTCCAGTTAGCTTACTCAATGAGAAGCTGTCCATTCCAGTAACCTGTAAAATCCGTGTGTTTGATGATCTAGAGAAGACTGTGGAGTACGCAAAAATGTTAGAGAAAGCTGGGTGTCAGGTGCTTACAGTAAATTGTTCACAGACTGTTTTTGTAATCAAGAGAAACATGGGAAACTTAACTTTTTTAAATGCTGGGGAGTAAAGATGGACTAGCCTCGGGGGTGACTCCCGGCAGGCAGCATGTCTGAGTGGTTAGGGCGTCGGACTTGTAATCCGGAGGTCCCGGGTTCAAGCCCTCCATCCTACAATTCCCTGGATTTGTTCTTGGTTGCCCCCGAGTTCAACTCCTTGGCTGCGCTCTATAAATAACCAACTGGTCTGCCTCCTGCCAGTTGGGATTTTCAATCATGTTATGTTTATTTGAAATATTTGTTTCTATACACGGCCCACAAGCTTCTAGCTTTAACACAAACCCTGTATAAATAAAGTTGCTTTACTTGTTTTTTTTACGTATATAAAAGTGACAGGAGTGATCATCATACCTTCCAGGGGTTAAAATTTGAAATCTAAAATGACTACCATTAGAGTTATTTTCACCTTTTAGGTAGTGGTACCCTGGGCCCAGAGGTTTTCTTTTTGTCCTTCTCAATCAAATTTAAAGGGGCAGTGTCACCAATATTTATTACTACTTCAAAACATCCTTTAATAGCAGAAGTGTTTGTATCAATGGAAATCCACTAATAGACACTGACCTGGTCTTGCTAAAAGTTACTAGTTTAGTACAGAGAAACTGTTAAAAATGTATTTGACTAAAGATGGGTACAGTGCATGGGCATAAGCATGGAAGTGAGATTTATACCCACTGCTATAGAGGTTTTCTTCTCTGGTGTATCACTTCAACTTGCTCCGATCACTTTGATCGCTGCAATTGAGTTCAGTGGAAGAAAGAAAAAGAAAACCTTTGGGAGAAGGACAAAATAATGTAGCTGTGAGTTATGCCTCGGGGGGGGGGGGGGGGGGTGACTACACAATGAGATTCTGCTATCTTTTAGGGGTTCCTTTCAAAATTTCTGATGATCATCCCTGTCTCTTTCATATGGAGACCCCCAGGGAGACCCCCAGGGGGAGACGCCCAGGGAGACTAATATCCCATCCAGGGAGTAAAAATACTCCAAGTCACTTCAATTCAATTGCTGAACAGAATCTTGGGATACAATCATGTACATGTAGGACAGTGATAGTTGGCTGTGAATTTTGGGCAGACTTTACTACCTTGTATTAGACAAAATTGAGTGATTTTTTTGTTTTCCTAAATTATGTTAGCTACTGACAGTTCATGGGCGTACAAGAGAACAAAAGGGTCATAATACTGGTCTGGCTAACTGGGATGTAATCAAAACAGTCAAGTAAGTGGAATTAATTTTTTCTGAAATGTGTTCAGACAGTTTACCATATAATTATCTAAATATAAAATAAACAAGATACTATGCACGCTCTGATTGGCTCAAAACCATTTACCATAACTCTATGCATGGAAACATAGAAAATTGCTTTGTGCTTTTATTTCATAAAAACAATAGAAAACGTTTTCCCTGTGTTTCCATAGAGTTATAGCCTGCGAGCAGGCTCACAAAATAACACGCGTGTGAGTGGCGATAGCCACGAAAACGAGCCGGCTTGCCGGAGATTGGCGCGGCGGGAGGGCCAGTCTAAAGTGAGCCTGCAACGATCACTGTATATTTTTCATTTCTGCCCCGGAAACCACAGGAATCTTAAAAACCAATTAAAATAGGAAATTTGACAGCAGCATAGCCTGCGTAGCAAGCGTTCCTGTACGAACGAAGAGCTTTTTCCGCGATCGAAGAGCTTTTTCTGCATTTTGGCCGCTCGAAAATTGGGGTGAGAGCAAAAAAGTCAGAGGGGGGGGGGGGGGGGGGGGGGGAAGGGGGTGGGGGTTGGCGCTGAGGGAACGCTTGCAAGCAGACCCATGATTCTGAAAAACGGTTGATTTCATTCGTTGATTGACAGCTTGTCAACAAATTAGCCAATAACAGATTACCGGATGTAAAATTACACCCTTCAAAATAAATGTCGGGAAGTCCGCGATGTCCGCGATGTCGGGACAGTTGGAACTCCAAGCGATATCGATCGCTGCAGAGTTTGTCGGTGTCATTTCAAAGTAAAATTTAGAACTGCATCTCAGCCAGGAAAACCTGGTTATATTTCAGTTCAGAAAATCTTTTCAAACCATCGAAAAGAAACGGAGAAATCCTTGCCGATACTGAAGTTGTGTTGACTGTGTATAAAAACACCAAGTAATCCTTGCGCTCGCAAAATTAGAAATTTAAATTTGGGGACACTACGAACTCGCACATAGTTCGATAGGTAGCCAGGCTGCTGCTTGCAAAACTCCACCGAAGCAGAGCATCATCATAACGTCTCCAAGCGGCTGCTCGAAACGCCACCGGCCGGGCAGCAGTCTTTGTCGCAAAACTGTTCGTGTCTATTCCCCGTCTCACAAAAAGCTTCTCGGAAGTTTCAGTACAATTTGCAACCACAGAACAGTCACAGCAAATGCCCAAAAGGATTGTGTTGAATCGAAGTTGAATATCGACGATTTACCAACTGATGGGACACTTTTAAAGTTAAAGTAGTACCGACAAAGTGACAACAAGAATTCCTCATGAGGGGGAAATATTGGCAAATTGCAACAAAAACGTGACTAAAAGTGTTTCTAAAAACCCATTCAAATGGCGCTGAACTTCTGCAGACAGACATAAACGAGACCAGGTTTCATGTTATCTACTTTATTAAAATATTGTAGTATCACAACTTACTACTATCAATAGTATAAATTCACAGAGCAAACCATATTGAGTTTTAAATACAATGTTAAACAGCGGCGAACGAGCTTACCTCAGCCCCGTCCAGGTTTCCACGGTATGACGGCTTTCGTCTACAATATACGCAGCCAAATTTTCGTTAAATAAGGAATCTTGAATTGATAAAACGCTTATCCATGGCGGCTTCCAACTGACGCGTAAACAATGTTGAATTTCCCTTGGTGTATATCGTCCAAACAGTCCAGTTTTTCATTTAAATCGCACACCGTCATCCCCATAGAATTATTAACCTCTACTACTTGATCACGGATGATGCTTTGTAATGGAGAAATAACAATTATACTCGCGAAGCCCGTTCCACCTTGCCTTTTACTTCGCACTCCGCACATTAAAACAAACAACTGAAAAATTAGTCTTGCCGAATCCTGTTGGCAATACGGCCATTACATCTTTACCGTTAAACAGATGACGCAGTGCCCTAATACTTGGGCTAAACTTCAGAATACCCGGCCACGTTCGGTTTTCAGAGTAAAAGCGAGCCCCGCTGCTCTCAGCTCTGTAAGAACTTCGCTCAAGCACGATTTGAAATCTACGACATCCGACATATTTTGATCTTTTACTTTGATCTCAAGTCACGCTTGAACCTTTTTGCGCGAACATTTGACATTTGACAACTGCTTGTCAAACTTGTCAATCAACGAAACCACGTCGCACCAATCAGAAGCCCTGTTCGTCCACGAACGGGGTTTTTCAGAATCGTGGGGTCTGCTTGCAAGCGTTCCCTCAGCGCCAACCCCCACCCCCTCCCCCCCCCCTCCGACTTTTTGCTTTCGCCCCAATTTCCGCGCGGCCAAAATGCAGAAAAAGCTCTTCGATCGTGGAAAAAGCTCTTCGTTCGTACAGGAACGCTTGCTACGCAGGCTAACAGCAGCATTGACATCCTTTTCACAATAAGCGGCGCGATGTTGCTTGTTTATACGCCGATGAAAAAAACTGCCAGCCAAGGAAGAAAACCTAATCTTCCTTCAGTAAGAAACTGTCGAATATGTGGCTGTTGTTTTAAAGTACCATATGGTGAATCAGTCGGCCAAATCTTAACACAAGCTTTATTTCAACCGTCGAAACAGAAGGGCCTAATCGGTGTCGCTTTAGAGGATCTGTGTACATACATACATACTTTATTTGAAATAAAGGTCTATAAAAAATGGCAGCCTAGAGTGTAGAAACGTTGGTTTGGAAGTGGCAGTGCGAGTAAATCGGACAGAGTTAGATGCCATGAACAACGAAAGTGAAGATCAAGAAAGCCAAGTCTTCAGACATCGGTTTTGTCGCCGGAGCGCAGCCCTGCTATGCATGAGAAAGATGCATTCTTGTTTCATGTAGAGATATACAGTCATGTTATTCCCAGTGACCTTGCTTCGGCAATCTGGTCTTGGATAATGCTGGTAAGCGGGCGCCGGGCAGATTACAAAAGCGTTTCTGTTGTTTCACAGTTCGTGAGCCATCACGTATGTTTGAAATACCAATTTCCCATATCCAGTCGGAAGTACAGCAAGTACGTCGCGATTCATTAGTAGATTTTTGACAGCAATATCTTGCTCCATTTTCAGTTCAAAATTCATGCCAGAAACAACTGAAACTGGTCTAAAATATCCGATATACATGAACTAAACTCTCGCTCCAATGCTATGTTGTCGTTATGAAACCCGTGAAGTGACAAACTCCATAGGGATCCAGTCGGCGTGTTTGTCGGCGTGTAATCGCTATCATCAAACATAGTTGACTGACACTTTTCTCACCTTTTTCGCTTTTCAGCCAATGGTATTTCCCTTCGCTCAGGCGAATCAGAAATATATAAAAAAATACAGTGATCGTTGCAGGCTCACTTTAGACTGGCCCTCCCGCCGCGCCGATCGCCGGCAAGCCGGCTCGTTTTAGCGGCTTACGCGCGCGTTATTTTGTGAGCCTGCTCGCAGGCTAATAGAGTTATGGTAACACTGTCTCATGAAAGTTTGGGATAACTCAAAATTGCTGTGGAAACACTTACCTGTGGCTCGTGTTTCCACAGCTGTTCTCATATTCCCAAACTTCACTCGTGTTACCCATAACTCTAGGGAAACACAGGGAAAACTTTTTCTATTTTTCTATTTTTCTATTTCTCAAAATAATTAGTACTGTTACATGTAGTAATAATGAATTGCAGGAGATTTTTCAATTTTGTTTGTGTATAACCTTTAATTTTATGAAGGAATGGTGACTTTTATTTTAAATGAATTATCTTCAAATGAAACTTTAAAATCGTTGAATTCTCATTTAGCATTTTTGTTAAGGATTCCTTTTTCATTGAACAAGAGGCTTTTTTTTAATCAACAGAGAAAATGTGTCTATCCCTGTCTTTGCTAATGGAAATATTCAATATCTGCGGGACGTGGAGAGATGCATGGCATATACAGGAGTGGATGGAGTTATGTCAGCAGGTCTGTTTACTTTATATATCCTTATAAAAATTACTAAATTTAGTGATAAAAATCAGGAAAAAAATCGGACAACATTTCAATGCCACCATGGCATCATTGTCAAGTAAAAATAAGAATAACGGTCAACAGAACTTAATACAGTCAAAGCTCTGGTAAGCGACCATCTGAGGAATTTGAAAAAGTGGTCGTAACTAGAGTTCGCTTACGAGAATGGGCTGTTGTAAAGCCCTTTCCACACAAGCAAGTTTTCCTTGACAAGTTTTCACTTGACAATTTTTCCTTGCTCGTGTGGAAAGGGAACAAGGACACTTGTCAAGGAAAAATTGTCAAATTTCCCTTCCACACGAGCAAGGAAAAATTGTCAAGTGAAAACTTGTCAAGGAAAACTTGCTCGTGTGGAAGGGGCTTAAGTGACCATGCGCTGAAACAGTAGAGGCTGGCCACTTACGAAATGTACAATTTTAAGTGAATGTACAGGTCACGTATCCATAGAGATTGAAAACTTCTCTTATTCTGATCATAGTACAAATAATATAATGTCTCATAAATGTGTAGCAAATAGTGGTCGCTTACAAGAGCTTAAAAACAAAGGAAACGACCAGTTGGTAATTCCCAAAAGTGGTCGTGGTTGCTTATAGATGCCGGGAGCGGTCACTTATGAGAGCTTTTAATTACAGAGTTCGAGTGACAATTCAAACGGTTTCCCAATGGTGGTCGTAACTAGAGCTTGGCACTTATGTCCAGGATTGAACGCAAAACAAATTTTACAATTTTTGCGATTTTTCGCTTCAGCTACAGATTTACAAATTTTACGATTTTTCGTTATTGGTTTGCGATAAATCGCAACTCAACGATTTTTCGTTACTGTTGTGCGAGATTTACAATTTTACGATTTTTTGCGTTTTTTCGCTCCAGCTACAAATTTACAAATTTTACGATTTTTCTTATTGGTTTTTCTCTGTTGCTCGGCTGTGCGAGATTTACAATTTTTTACACTTCTTTGTCTTGCTAATTACCGCATCAGTGACCAGAACCGGCTTGCGAATTTTACAAAATTTGCAAAAAATACCTTTCTGGTCTTGACTTTGGGGTTTTCTCGTAACTTTGTGATTTTTCGCAATTCTTGTAAAATTCGTAATTTTCGTAAAATTCGCAGTTTTCGTCAAGACCTCTCTGGTCTTGACTTTGGGGTTTTTCTCGTAACTTTGTGATTTTTTGCAATTTTCATAAAATTTGTAATTTTCGTAAATTTCGCAGTTTTCGTCAAGACCTCTCTGGTCTTGACTTTGGGGTTTTTCTCGTAACTTTGCGATTTTTCGTAATTTTCGTAGTTGCGTTCAATCCTGGACATATCTCGAGCTTGGTCGCTTACGAGAGTGGTATTTTATGTGGGCCCTGGCTGCTGTCTGACCTTGCGTCCAACAAAAACAATGATGTCAATGTCAACAACAGATCACTTTCAGGAATCAAATGCTCAAACAAAATACCTACCCCAAAAATGTTTTGGAGTGGTATTTTCATGTGTATTGAACTTTGGCACTCTTGTTAAATAATACATTTTATTTTTTCTAGAGGGACATCTAAGCAACCCAGCCCTTTTCAGTGGTGAACATCCCCCGTGTGGGAGATTACAGATCAGTACATGGCTCTTGTAGATAAGCACCCATGCTTATTGTCTTATATCAGAGGCCATTTGTTTAGGCTTTGGCGGATCATGTGAGTACAGTACAGTGTATCTTGATTTGTATTAACTCATCTTAACTATCATGCTCCAACCAGCCCGTTTAGTTTATTCAATCACAGAGAAAGTTGATAAAATGTAGCTTAATGAAAGCACCAAGCATTTAACAATCACATGTTCCACTTTATAGTACATGCTTAACAATGAAACTGGGCTATCATAGCCTTAACAGTACTTTGATACATCTCTTTTCTTTACATAAAATTTCTGACATGTTAATATATATAGTCAACTCAATGGCTGTAATCAACTGATTATCAACTGACTAGTATAGTTGTCAGTCATGTTCCACTCAACTGATTATCAACTTACTAGTATAGTAAGTTGTCAGTCATGTTTCACTCCCCAGGGGGGGGGGGGGGGGGGTACGGATACTTGGGTCAGCTTTTGCTGGGTATGTACCGGCTGGCCTCTCAGAGCCCCTACCCCATTATAGTCTATTCTGTGGCCAATTATAGACCCCATCTTAGTCACTTTTTTGCAGACGCGATCCCAACTTAGTCAATTTTTGTTTATGCATCTACCTTTTAACTAGGTCTTCCTAGAAATACTGAGATAATTTAGCAGTCCGTCCAAAACAGAGGCGTATTTCAGTCCGTTCAAGCTGTTTCGAGCTCTTTCAATTTCCAGTGAGGCGGTCATGTTGAAAATGTGACCCTATTCTAGTCACTCTGTTAAAATTGCGATGCCATTATGGTCAATCCAGTCGTGAAAATGCGACCCCATCCAGCGGCACATCCCCAGTTAGCCTCCTACTAGGAAGTAACCCCCCCCCCCCGAGTCTTGCTCTCATTTGGCCTGAAACTCTCATGGTCTCTCATCCATGTCACCGTGTGCTCTCTGTGACTCTCATCAAATTTGAACTTGCTCAAAGTATTTTGAAAGTTGTCAAGAGTTTTCTCTCATTTGGCCCGGGCTGATGAGAGTTGAAGAAAACTCCTGTGCAATGCTCATCGATCCTTCTAACTCTCAGCGACTCTCGCTCTCATGTGGCCCGGGTTTTAGACTTAAATTGAAATTTATTAGAATTATATGTTAATATCCCCAAACCAAATCACTTAATAAATACTGTAATTATTATTAATCATAATCCAAATGCATGCAATGAACTATTGGATCAAGAAACAACTACATGTATAACCTGTGACTATGCAAGTTCTAGACATTTTATTTTACAGCGCTTAGAGGGACACTGTCCTGGCGTATTTGCTCAAAACTGTTATAAATGCACGAAATGGTCCCTAAATCTATGGAATAAGAACTTAACAAACTCTAACTAAATGATAAAAAGTAATTTCTTGAAGAAATTCCATAGTGCAACAAAATGTTTGCAAAATTTCAAAGATTTCCAGGTCAAACTTGAAACTTTGAAAACCTGACAGCCTGTCATTTTGTCAAAAATCCATATTAATAAATTACAATCCATTTCCATCCTTGCTGTCGTTGTCATCCTCACTTCCAAATGGGTGAACTCAAATCATTTTTTTCAACTTCCTATGATCTAGATATGTTTCTGAGATACCCAAAATCATGCTAAAAATATAAGGACAGTGGCCCTTTAAATTACAGCAAAAACAAGCATATCTACATGTAATGACTTAATTAAATATTTAAATTAACAGATCTGTACGATCAAGAAATATATCAAGTTCAAAATTTCCCTTTAAAACAGTCATTCCAAAGAATATAAGTTTCAGAAATTATGTATAAATGTTATTAAGAAATCAGTGCCTGCAGGCATGCGAGTGTCGCTACAAGTATTATGTTTGTCAAGATGATGGCACTTGCGTTACACATGGATTTGTTGCAGCAGTTGAAAGTGCATGTGTATCCAATGTCTTGCACTCTTTGTCTGTACAATAGGCTGCATGAGCACAGTGTTTTGTATATTGTGTGACATGGGTACCATTTCCCACTTGTCCACTTGCATTTCAACACATACGTCATCATCGCCTTCTGGACATGTTAGCTGTTGTGCGTTCTTATTGCAATCCTCCCACGAAGTTGTAGAAAAACATACATAGCAGTACAGACCTGTAAAGACATAAGTTTTTATTGTACTTGTGAATTTCTCCAGATAACAACTACAGTGGAACTTCTACTTTGGGACACCTCCATTAAGGGGACACCTCCATTGAAGGGCCACTTCTCCTGGTCCCGGCAAAATGCTCATATAATCTTTGTATTTACCACCTCTATTTAAGGGACACCTATTAAGGGGACGGGGACACTTTACAACTAATCTGCTAATGAGTACAAGGCTATTATTATTGACCAATCCTAAATAAGTGGCTGCATTCCAAGTCAAGAAAACAGGCATTTTTTAACAAAATTATTAACAAAACCCCGCCCAACCTCCATTCAGGGGACACTTTTCCTTGCCCCAAGGGTGTCCCCTTAATGGAGGTTCCACTGTAATCCTTAATCCTAAATAGTTAGGAGTTCTAAAATCAAGTGAAAATTATCTCAAGTATTATGTTCAAGTTCTCCCAAATAGTAGCATTAGAGAGACCAGTAAGGAGAATTTATACCGTATGTTGTTGTTATTTTATATGTTTAAACCTCTCATCTCAGACCTCAAGTCCACTCAAGAGTCCATTTTGTCTATTCTATTAGACTCACCCCCACCCCCTGGGAAAGTGTGCCACTATATAGCTCCACAGCCTCTCTCTCTATCCAGTCTACAGCCTCATCCTCCCCTCCCAGGCTATTGCCTCCCTATCATCCTCCACCAGGCCCAGAGAAATGAAGTGGTGGGATGGGGGAGGGGTGGGGAGAGATAATACGAGATCCAATGAGGAAAGAGAGTTTTGTTTTCATTGAATTGAAGGAGGATAAAAAGTGGTTTGTTTCGTGTAGATATCCGATCCGAAGCAGGTATTAAATTGACGCTATTAGCGAGCAGGTTACCCACTTTGGTGAACATTTATTCCATTAATGAATCTATTCCTAATCGAGGTGGATATAATTCAACAAACAGATGTGACATGTTCTGTCTAAATTGGCAGAGAATTCAATTAACGCAAAATCTTTGTTTATATACAGTGTAAATGGAAGCTTTTAAAACACGCTAAAACTCGAAAATGGCGTCATCTAATTTCAATATCTTTTATTAATACAGCTGATTAATATCTTAAGTACGTTTCCCATGCACCTTGAAGCCTTGCTCGCTACACCTAACTAACCGCCAAGTTGCATTCAAAAACGTGTTTTTAATAAATGAAAATCACGCATAATAATCGGCAATTATCCGGGATGACATTGTAACGAAAATGAACTTGGACGTGACCTCCGAGTTGTCACACAGTCGGTTTATAATATATCCACAGTCTACAGGTAACTTCTGTTTTAAAAACATATTCGCGTGCTCTCTCTCGAACTCACTCAGACGACTTTTTCTAATCTCGCAAGCCCCCGTTGTCTGTGCATTCCTTGGGCCGAAAACGCCGCGATTTCCGCTTTCGAACCTTTGAGTAACTTATTTCAGTATCATGGCAGAGTAATTCTATCCGACATGAAAAGCGCTACAAACAAGCTAAAACGAGTCGGGGTCTCATGAAATGAAAACAATCTGAGAAAACCTGTAAACAACTTTATCGGCTTCGAATCGACGGTTTTCTTGAGTTAATTCAATGTCACTCCATTCAAACGTTAATTAATTATTTGACTCACGTTATTAAAGTGCTATCGGAACTCTTTGAAACTCACGACATGATTTCTGTGATTTGGAGACTTGACATATTTTTCTTAAAAGTTTCAGTTTAATTCGTTTATACTTCTAGTGAAGGGTGATGGCAATTAGTTTTTACTCCTCCACTTACCTTCGCTCTGGCTCCGAAGAACTTGCGGCCCTTGGAGGATGAGAAGCAGAAATAATCCTCTCCACCGCTTCATTTCAATCCCTGGGTTGTTGTCTTCTGTGTTGTCTTTTGTTGTCAAGTGGTAGAAGAATGTTAAGTCTTGGTTTCTCTGTCGCCTGGACTGATACAAATAACTCACAGAGTCGACAAACACTGGAAAGTAAAGCACGCTGTATTTTGTTACCGAGCGTGGACACGCGTGTTTTATACGACTTCTTTGAAATCTGATCCTCGTCTTTACCTTCTCTAATAGATAACTGGTTGCGTGATTGTCTTCAATCTTTACTGTGCAATTTGTAACTGGAGATGTTCCAAAAAGTCCGCGTCAGAGAGCTGTGTCGAATTTTTCAATCCACTGCACTTGAAAGTTTATTATATACTGCGCGATTTCTAAATATGCGAAGATGCGAACTTTGAACAAATGCCGAAAGACAGTTGATTGTCACCTTTTACTTGTAGACAGTATTTACAATTTATTATTATCTATCTCACATGACAGCTCACGGTGTTATTTCTTCCGCTAATAAAACGTCATTTTCCAATAGTGTTTTATTTGCTATCTATGAGCGACAAAATCTGATTGAGACGTGCCAAGCTTTCTGAATAAAATTTTATTTTTGTGTTGGTGAAAGTACTTGAACTGACAGCCTACGAAAACTCCGGCTGATCACTTTGCATCACTTCATAAAATGGCCCTAGTTTTCCTTTCTTACATTTTTATCTCACAGCGAACTGTATATTTCTGTAATATCACTCCCGGCTTATCACATCGAACGTTCGGAAATCGAACTCAATCGAACTTAATCGAACTCAATCGAACGATTGAGTTCGATTTAGTTCGGTCATCGAACGAAATCGAACTCACAAAAAAAATTGTGAATCGAACAAAATCGAACGTTCGATTAGTTCGGTCATCGAACGAAATCGAACTCGCACAAAAAAATTGCGACCCGAACAAAATCGAACGTTCGGTTTTTGAGCTCTTGATTATAAATACATAATAGATTCAGGCTCCATCTGCCCTTTGGGTCATTTACAGGACTGAGTTGCCTGTCACAGTGTGCTAGACCCGGGATGACCATAAAATAAATAAATAAAAAAAAAACAAAAAAATCGAACAAAATCGAACGATGACATTCGATTTGGTTCGATTTGGTTCGGAAATCGAACTCACAAAAAAAATACGTGTTCGGTTTCGTTCGATGACCGAACAAAATCGAATTTAATCGTTCGATTTAGTTCGATTAAAATTCCGTTCGATTTCGTTCGATGTGATACGCCGGGTATCACTCTCTTGTTTTTAATACATCTCTGTTTAATACGACATGCTCTCGACAGATAGTATATTTTTGTCTCATGTGCCGACTGCCGGAGTGTTTACGTAAAAAACAATAATTAGCCAGGAAAACTGGAGAGGGGGGGAGGGGGGGGGGGGGGGTGAAATTTGTTTTGTGCTAGATTTGAAAGTTTTAGCTACGATTTTGGGGTCTTGTACGATTTGATGTTATTATTGGTTTTTAGCCTGCGAGCAAGCTCTCTTGGCGTTTTTTGGGGAAAAGAGAAAGAGCGCCTCCCCACCCCCCACCCCCCAAAAACCCAGAGAGCTTGCTCGCAGGCTAATTGGTTTTCTTTGTAATTTCTTCCTTGCTCGAATTTTCTTTGGGGGAATTGTCAGGAACCCATGCTAGTGCTGTATCGCGAAACAAATGATCACGAAGCACTTAAATGGCTTTTCATCAACCTTGTAAAATACTGTCGCCCAGGGCTTTAATACTTTTCCAGAGGAAACATAATTTCGATCATGTGTAGGTCCTCTTATAAGATATTTGCACCTGCGGTACTTCTCTTTTTTTTCATTTAAAATTAATGAAAACAAAACGGAATGAAGTTGTGTTTGCGAAGATGGCTGAAACACACTTTGACGTGTCGAAAGTGTGAAGACTGTGTTGTGTCTGTGTTCATTTCCTCCAAGAGATAAGCGAGTTATGCGTGTTGGCGGTGTTTTGTATGTATTTCTGACGAGGATATATTCCAACAGAAGCGATTTGCTCTGTGCAGCTGACATCACAGTTATAACATAACATTAGGCAGGTTATGTTGACTGTCACAATCGCCTGACAGAGTTCCATTAACGAAACACTCTCTATTTATTTAATTATTCACTGTGCAAATTGATTTTTTAATCAATACCTTTTTATTGCACGCCGCCAAATTTGGCGACATTTCATTTTCGCGATTTGCGACTGATAATTCGCAGAAAATGAAATTCATTTCGCGTGACTTACTTTTCACTTTTCATAAAAAAACCCGTGTAAAATTAGATTTTTCTGTATGAAAGGTGTGAAGTATGCTATTGTACTAATTTTTAGGCGTTCTTTACAGAAGTATAGACTCTTTCCTCTGTACAAGCGGAATATCAAAATTTGGAAAAATCTCTACAGTAGGCGATCTAATTTTTTTGAGAAAACACCTGAATAAAAGCTAACACAGCGCACAAAAAAACTCGGCTGTTTTAGTATATTTAGATTCCTTTTAGTGCTGTCGCGTGAGAATTGTTTAAAAATTGTCCAGGCAACTTGTCTTTGTTAATGTATTCATGATAATGCTCGTGAGCTTTATGTTTATTATATTATATTTTGACTGCGTGAAGTCAATTCACCGTACGGAAAAAAGATGGCGGCTGTACATTTTACCACAATACCTTGCGAACCTAATACGGAAAATCTATGGCAAAACGTGGGGCGCGTTGGGGAGCTTCAAATTACATGCGCCTTCAGGATGAATTTTCGAGCTTCACGTTTTGGCTTGAAATAACACATATTGCTTATTTTGTTAACAGAAATACGATCTAGCTAAGTATTACTTCTTGTAACTGTAGAAAAAGATTTTAGAAAAGAAATATTTCTATCAATAAACGAAGCACAAAACTTACTAAATTTCTCAACCTTCGCCGCCATCTTGAAAATTCTACATCCACAATGCGTAGCGATTGTAGTGCGCACACCACCTGATAGAAAGCTATATTCGTCCCTGTACTAACAACATTGTGTATGCTAGGTTTGAAGTTTTTAGAACTTTTCTGTGCGTTTCTATGAGCGTTTATTAGGGTTTCGTGCGCTACGAATTATGGGTAAATGTACCAGTCGCCATCTTTTTCTGTACGGTGGATTCCCACGTTGATTTTCGAGCGAAAAGTGTAAACTCACGCGCGCACGAGTGTGGAAACGCGCAGGCATTTCACGCACTCGTGCACGCGTGAATTTTGCTTTCCTCCACATGTAACTCTGACAATCAATTTCCTGGCCGGGTATAAAATTAAAATGGGAGTATTCCATGACCTGGCTCGCAGGCAAACTGGTCCATGATGAAAAGGAGCATTCTGATTGGTCCGAATTTTACAATACGAACCGCTAAGATAGACCGCTCACGAATTAATTTAACCGAATTTCTTTTATGAAACATTGAACAAAAGAAAACTGTTTTTTATTAGTAGAAACATTTTTCCTTCATGTCTGGCGGACAATTTCGTTCTTTTTTTTTGCATTCCATTTTCGGCTCGGTTCATAAACTTGCAAAAAAAAAAAAGAACTCGACCAATATTCTCACGCTAGTTCAATGACAGCCATACTTTTTCTTTGTTATCTGTATTAAATTTATTTATTGGCAGAGTACAAGCAAGTCTGATAGTCGATTTACAAATATACAAACAACAACAAAATAATCAGCTCTACGAATTATGTACATTTTTCCTTTTTTCAATTAATTTGCTTTACTATTGTTTATAATTAAGAATCTAAAAAGTTCTCTTTCTCTTTTTCTTGTCCTTTTCTTACAATGAGCTGAGTTGTATCTATTATCACTAACACAACACCACCCGCCTGGACTAACCTTTAGTTTTGTAATGTACATTCTTTCGAATTCTTCTCGGTCGAATTTCCTGTGAAGAATCTTTCTACAAAGTCTGCAAACAAGAGTTATGTTAGAAAGTAACGATGGTAAAGGTTAAGCATGGTAGAAACACCATGTTATTCCCAGTCAGTGACACAAACTACTCGGAAAAAATAATTCCGAGTTTAGACGAGCCAGGCAGCCAGTTATTTATTAAGAGAGGCTGTCGCTAACAATCAGACATATCGCGGCAAGGGTGGAAAATTCGATTCTCTCTTATTTTAACGTTTGATAGGCTAGGGTATAACAAAAATCACTGGATACTTCTTTTGGCAAAATATCCTTTTATTTGAAAGAAAAGTGCAAATAACCAAATTCCGTTGAAAATCACCATTTGAGGCGTCAAATTATTGCACGAGTTTGTTACCCTCGCAAGCAAAAACGAATGATTCTACGTTCTTTAAAATACTGAAAACGTTTTGTGCAATGTCTAAATATTTGCCACAACGATTTTGGGAAATATTCCGTTGTTCTTTCCATACAAAATAATTTAATTACGAAGGCATATATTTCACTCACGGTAAAAGTACCTCGTGAATAAAATATATTTTCACCATGTGCTAAACCTTCAAATGGATTAAGCTTCTGGCGGTTGAATTACAAAAGGGTGGCCTCGAGATTGCTGCAACAATTTCTTTGGGGTAACGGTTGAGAGCGGCGCGAGATCTTTTCAAAGTCCGTTGAAAATCCGGTTATTTGACTTTTGGCGGTCAAGCTTGTGCGGGTCACGCATATAATTTCGTCCGCCGTGTCACATGTTTTAACCCATATGAGATTGAAATAACCACATATCAAAACATTGCGAAATATTCTTACCTTATTTGCTGTAGAAGACAGTTCCACTGTTCATTTTAGTGTGATTATCTTGTCGTTCGTCGTATATTAGTTCTGTTTATAACGTCCGATGAACACCGCCAACTGTCAACGTTCGAAAACAGTCGAACGCAACACCAATCTTTGTAAACATTCGACACATTTCATCATCACGGCATCTAGTTCAACGGTTTAGTCATTTGTTGAATGTTCCTCGGTTTTTAGTGCACTAAAACTAAAAGATAAGATCACACTGGAAAGGATAGAACCACAAACATGTCGGCGCTTTTGCAGCTGTTTATACCTGGGTCGTCACGCAACGCTATTTTCATCAGCATTTCAGCGGGTGGGGGAGGGGCAAGGGCGAAAATGGCTGATAACACTTTCAACTGAAATACCAGGAGCCCATTACCAGGAGCCGCTCCGCTGACAATACACATGATTATGATCCAACTTCAGTAGTACGTTTTAGCACTGTCATCCTACTTTGCTGCAATTTTCTTCTGCAATTTGCTGCAATTTTCTTCTGTTCTGGACGGATGGAGGGGTCTTATAACAGGATACCGTGTGGCACCAGGAGCCATAATCAGGGACCTGGCTCCAGCTCCTGGTGGTACTAAATTTTTGTGGATTCTAATTTTTACTATTTTATTCCGGATCCGCCCAAAAAGGTTGTCCCAAAAACGTATTCCTGCAAAACCTTCTTCCGCAAAATTAACTCCAGTTTGAAATTATATATCTTCCGCCAACTGGTGCCGCGTTCTTATCGCTGCTTCGACCATTATTGTCTCTGGCTTTCAGTCAGTCGAGTTCTTCATGCACTGGATGATTTCAACGCCCAACCCATTTGTAACACTGAACAAGCAGGAATCTACAGAAAGGCCTGGCCTGATGTGTTCCAGAATCTTCTACAAGATTTTCAACAATGGCAACACCTTGTTCTAACTTTGTAGCACATAGACTGGGACAAATTCTTAGAAAGGCTGCTATTTAAAATTCTGTTGGCAAACTTGAGGAAAAGTTGGTAAATACACTTTTTGCCAACGAGAGAGCCGAGCGAAAACGCGAGTCTCTCGAGGCGGCAGGTATAACGCCGTGCGTAGTTTGAAGATCTTAGCAGAAAAAAAATCTCATTAGCCTATGAATAGGCTCCGCGGTGGGGATGGGGTGAAAGGAAAACTGCGAGCGAAAGCGAGCCCCGAGCGTAAGTGAGCCCCGAGCGAGCCGCAGCTAATTCATAGGCTAAAATCTCATATCCAACTGTGAAATGTGCCGTAAGTGATTTTCGGTATGTAAGTGAGATTTTTTTGACCATATGTAGTTGTGGTTAATTTTTAATTGTGACGTCATACGCCTTCAACTTCGGACATACAGAATCTTCGCAGACTGACCTATGACAGGAGCATATCACTCCGGAGGAGTGCTGATTAATGACAACAGCATAGTTACACCTTTGGCTATTTTTAGAATCCGTCTCCCGCGTTAAGATTTCCGTGTATTTCCGCGGACGATAGTGAGAATTCGTAGTAACGACATTCCGCCGTTCTAGTACTTATTCCACGTTCTTCTCGTCCATTCCTGGTTTATTTTTAATCTGAAACATGAATGACAACCTCGTCCTTGTGCTCGCAACGGGTGATTTTCGTGGCAAAAGTAATTCTAAAAATAGCTCAAGGTGTAACTACGCCGTGTCATAGGCCCAATAAAGGAGATGGAGGCTCCAGGGTGATATGCTCCTGCCTATGAATAGCCTTCTTGGATTTTTAAGGACTGGACTGGACTACATTACTTATAGACAAGATAGAACAACATGGAAGTTTGCTCAATGTATTCGGATTTCAATACCAATGGAATCAGGTTTAAAGTTATGAAATTAACCGAGGAGACTTATAAAGAAATCATTAATTAATTGATTCGGAATATTGCAACATTCTCAATTCATTTCATCCTTTACATACAAACCTTATCAACAAAAATTACTATTTCGCTCGTTGGCACTTAGCGATAGGTACAACTAGTTTAGATGAAAATTATGTACTGAAAATGAAAACATTGTTTACCAAGCTGGATTTTGAAATCTGGCTCAAATATGGGACATGGAAACAAGGCTAAACTGTTTTCCTCTTTTTAAAGGAGTACGTCACATATGGCGCATCTTTAAAAAAGTTCGCCGCTCGCAATCCGTCTTAATCTTCACCATCGCTAACCATCCTTGTTCCTGTTTGGTTTATTATTACCTCTTTGGTGTTTCTCTACCTTAGTAAACTATTATTTTGAGGCTTTCTTTAATCTGAAGGTGATGTTGCACTTCGCAAAAATGACTTAAAATATCGTAACATAGCTCCTTTAACCAGTTTGGAATCGAAATATTTTGATTCCCAAATCAGCTAACTATAATATTTTTATTCTCAAGAATGCAAATTAAATTGATGGTGAGTGCTTTTCTGAGACACGTCACATCGAAACAATTTTCATCCACTACTGTACGTCCACTAACTCGAAATCCGGAAATTATTTTTGATGGACTAGAGATAGTTGTCGACAACTATTCAGTTATCGATCATAAAAAGTAGTCGATAACAGAAAAGCCATTGTGTGCAGCTAGTTATCGATAACTAAGGCCCAGTTCAGACGCCGTACTTCACATGAGCCGAATCAAATTCGAATTTAGGCCGACCCAAATTAATTTAGATCGGCTGAATTGATTCAGACGCCGAGCTTAATTCAGCCGAACTTAATTTAATAGGAAAAAATTGCTGTTACATTGAAAAATACATTATAATAGTTTATGCATTTGTTTCGGCTCATGTGAAGTTCGGCGTCTGAATCAAAGCCGGTCCACAGCCGTTATTCCCGGCTGAGCCAGGCGGGAAGAACGGCTGAGCCGATCCGAATTCATTCAGCCGTTCCGAATTGATTCAGACGCCGTACCTCACATGAACTTAATTCATCGAATTCGATTCGGCTCATGTGAAGTACGGCGTCTGAACTGGGCCTAAGGGCTTAGTTATCGATAACTAGCTTCGCATACTGTCTTTTTTGTTATCGACTACTTTTTATGATCGACAACTAGATAGTTGTTGACAACTATCTCTACTATCTCTCTAGTCTGTGGAGGCCTAGCCTGCGAGAGCAGACGTAATTTACGGCTAGTGGAGGCCCTAATAAATTCTGTTTCTTAAAACTCTTGCGTTGTGATTCTATGGATGGAGAACTTGCAAACAACTGTGCAAACAACTGCTATGCGCAGGGAATTTGCACTGCAGAAATTGAGTCATGCAAAAAATATCTGAAGGTAATTTGGGCCTCCACAGACTAGGCCAACTGTTATCGATAACTATTTAGTTGTCGATAATAAAAAGTTGTCGATAACAAAAAAGCCAGTGTGCCAAGCTAGTTATTTTTGCGGAAGAGGGTTTTTGCGGGAATACATTTTTGGACAACCTTTTTGGGCGGATGCGGAATAAAATAGCAAAAATTAGCATCTGCAAAAATTTAGTGCCACCTGGAGCCAGGTCCTTGATTATGGCTCCTGGTGCCACACGGTATCCTGTTATAAGACCCCTCCATCCGTCCAGAACAGAAGAAAATTGCAGCAAATTGCAGAAGAAAATTGCAGCAAAGAAAGAAGTTGGATCATAATCATGTGTATTGTCAGCGGAGCGGCTCCTGGTAATGGGCTCCTGGTATTTCAGTTGAAAGTGTTATCAGCCATTTTCGCCCTGCTGCCGCCCTCGCCCATCCCCCACCCGCTGAAATGCTGCTGAAAATAGCGTTGCGTGACGACCCAGGTATAAACAGCTGCAAAAGCGCCGACATGTTTGTGGTTCTATCCTTTCCAGTGTGATCTTATCTTTTAGTTTTAGTGCACTAAAAACCGAGGAACATTCAACAAATGACTAAACCGTTGAACAAGATGCCGTGATGATGAAATGTGTCGAATGTTTACAAAGATTGGTGTTGCGTTCGACTGTTTTCGAACGTTGACAGTTGGCGGTGTTCATCGGACGTTATAAACAGAACTAATATACGACGAACGACAAGATAATCACACTAAAATGAACAGTGGAACTGTCTTCTACAGCAAATAAGGTAAGAATATTTCGCAATGTTTTGATATGTGGTTATTTCAATCTCATATGGGTTTAAAACATGTGACACGGCGGACGAAATTATATGCGTGACCCGCACAAGCTTGACCGCTAAAGGCCAAATAACCGGATTTTCAACGGACTTTGAAAAGATCTCGCGCCGCTCTCAACCGTTACCCCAAAGAAATTGTTGCAGCAATCTCGAGGCCACCCTTTTGTAATTCAACCGCCAGAAGCTTAATCCATTTGAAGGTTTAGCACATGGTGAAAATGTATTTTATTCACAAGGTACTTTTACCGTGAGTGAAATATATGCCTTCGTAATTAAATTATTTTGTATGGAAAGAACAACGGAATATTTCCCAAAATCGTTGTGGCAAATATTTAGACATTGCACAAAACGTTTTCAGTGTTTTAAAGAACGTAGAATCATTCGTTTTTGCTTGCGAGGATAGCAAACTTGTGCAATAATTTGACGCCTCAAATGGTGATTTTCAACGGAATTTGGTTATTTGCACTTTTCTTTCAAATAAAAGGATATTTTGCCAAAAAAAGTATCCAGTGATTTTTGTTATACCCTAGCCTATCAAACATTAAAATAAGAGAGAAATCGAATTTTCCACCCTTGCCGCGAAATTAAAATTTTGTCTGGTTATTAGTGACAGGCTCTCTTAAGTATTGATAAGGAATAAATGGACAGACAGGAAAGCACCAAAATAAACATGTATACACACACATGAACCTATGACCTTCCGTACACCATCGGATGAGCTTGTTCAAACTTTATAAAATGACTTTATTGATAAGGTTATGCACTGTCAGCTTCAAAATTCTACTTTTCTAAACCTGTCAACGGTTAATAAACACTGTTCTAGAAAGTAAAGATGGTTTAAAGTGCAAGGCACAAGAATGCTGCGATGAATATGAAGTTTGCTGACTCGATGACACTTGTGTTGCACAAGGATGAACTGCAGCACTTCACACTCAGAGTGCATTGCCTTCCTATCCCTCGACACTCCTCGTCTGTACAACCTTCTGCATCGTCACAGTTCTTGCTATAAGACACTGTTTGGTTCTGACTGCCGTTGATTGTCACCCACCAAGTCCTTTTTACTGTAGTGCACACTTCGTCACCGTAACCAGGTATACAATGCACTGCATTTTGCTTCTTATCGCAGTCTTCCCAAGATACTTCAGAGTGGCACTTGTAACAGCTTAAGGAATGTCCTTGTGTTTGGGGCGTTCGTTCTGTGAAGACATGCAGAAAAGAAACATTTTCAAGTATCTCAGAAATGGCAACCTAATACACCTTTTGCCCTTCAAGAACACAAAATAAATTGTTGACAGCTTCAATGAAAAGCTCATTAACGTGAAAGCGTGATCAAGTTTGCCAAAAAATAATCGTTGCGAATTTTTGCAAGTTCATTAGGGGCTTCTAAGCGGACACCACCGTAAGGCGGACACCTTAATAAAGATCTCGTTCCAGTTCCAGTTCTGTCCAGTTCTCATTAGAGAGAGTTGACTGTATTTTGAAATCGTAACATCAGATCTGAGGAGCTCTATTTACCGTACAAAGCCGGTCTTTACCATCATCAAAGATCTTTCAACAAAGATGGGGAAGTTACAGCTTTAATTTATTGAAAAATATTGCAGTAAATTGTTGGAAATGTACACAATCCTACGCAAAACGTTCATTGTCGCCTTACAAAACGTCGTCTACAGGTGGTCAAACTACGATACTTCATGCAAATTATGAAAACATGAATACAAAGTTTCTGACTAGATTTCGAGATAATCAGCCTTCTTTAAAAACAAAAGGATACCACTATCGTTACTATTGTAACCTTTGTTGCTTGGAGACCAATGAAAAATAAAACTATATTCATATGTCACTGTTATGGTGTATTTGGCAAAAAGCGAAAGTTGCCTTCTGGTCGAATATTTGTTTCAAAACTACCACCCCAAGGGTAAAAAACTACTGCGAGCTTCCTTAGCTATGCTTTGGGGAAAAAGAATCATTTTGTCCGAGTAAAATGCATCTAGAATAAAAAAACAATGCCGACAAGCTTTTTCAGGGGTCTGTTATACACTGACCTGTTTTGAGAAAAGCGTAATAATCAATAAATTTTAATAAATGCCATTTACAGTACGCAGTATTTTAGTACGCGCTAATAGACCGTGAACGATGAACTATCAGCACCCATTATATGTTTTGGCATTATTGCGATTTGTTAGACAACGTTTCTGTAAACACAACTTTGAAAATTGCAATGAATTGTTTCCAGTGACAATACCAACTATACTGTGTCTCTCATATGTGATGATTGTTTCTACAAACTCTCAGAGCTCTCGTGCTATGTTCGTTTGTGTTATTTAGACAAGACACTATTGCGACTTAACACCAGTATTTGAATATTTTCCACTGTTGTCTTAGCTTTCAGTCAACGCGATCGATTGAATGATTAATCGCGATAATTCTGTTGCAGTTTTTTTAATATGCAAAAGAAAATATAAGCTTGTTTTTCAGCCGTCGTTTCAGTTCGGTACAGAACAATTTTACTATCACGAATAATTGATTTTTTATTCTATTTCCAGTTGTGAAATTGGCTGCGAACAAAACTAATAACCGCCAGGTCGATTTTATTTTCCAAAACATGCAGCTGCCAAAGTAATAACAGGAAAATTTTAGAAGGAAAATGACGGATCGTTTTCCGCGGTCGACTGTTTTATTTTGCGTTAAAAATATTGGATAGTAGAATTTGTGAAGAACAAAAGGCGAAAAACGCTGGATCGAAAGGCGATTTGTCTGAAGATCAGAGCACAATTGTTGATGGTTTTCTATGTGTTAGAAATGACATGTATATGCACAAGTCTATAAATTTAAACGTTTCGATCACGTTCACTATTTTCTACTTCCTCGCACGGATAATTTGAGCATTTGAACTTGCAAAAAATACTGTAAATTGTGGTTGATGTAGTTTTGTATCATCCGTCGCTGTTCTTCATTTAACCCTAACCCTAGAATAAAGTAAAGTGAAGTAAAATAGTGCATGAGCCTTACACTAACCTGTTACAGGCTCGCCACGAAGCTTCAGTGTTCCTGACATCAGAGAAAAGAGAAATATTCCGCTCCAAAACGTCTCATGAAATCCAAACATTGTCGTCGCTTTTGAGGTGAAAATTGCCGTCAAATTTCTGTGTCAGTCTGCTTGCGTCCAGTTTTTATTACCCTCTGATAGCCTTATTAAACCTCAATTGGTTTTTGTTGTCACGTACTTCGTCAATTTTGACGTTCATAAAATTCGTCTGCAAATTGCTTGGAGAATTGTCAGTTTAGAAATATTTGTTAAAGAACCGAAATATTTAAAATTAAATTGCTGTGAGCCTGTTTACGCGCCGACCATGTTTATGATGAATGTTTTTTTCCGTTATTGCAAATGCTAGTGAAAGTTAAATAAACAGTTGGCCCTTATTTACTCTGTTTTTTGCATATCATTTTTAAGCAGCTCAGTTTAGTGATGACTACAGTTTATTGTTCGATCAGTTTTCATTGCAACTATACTTTGGTCATTATAAAATGAAATTGGAAAGTTTCGAGTTCGATTTCATTTTTCATTTTCGAACAACAAAAGACCAATAAATTTTTCGTTTTCTAAAAAAATGAAATATTCATTTTTTTTTTCATTTTACAAAAAAAAAAAAAAATAAAGCCTTCACTGGAATTCCAATTTTAATTTTCAATCTTCTCGGGTCTTAGTTCCCGAACTGAATTACCAAAGGATCTTTAAAAGTAATTTGTTATACGAACGGACTAAACTGAAAGATAGACTACACTTTTAGAGTATCAAATTACATAAATTATATTCAAGCAGAAGCTGATCACATCTGCTTCTAGCGCAAGCAGCCTGCGTAGCTGGCGGTCTTGTTGGCGCGCGAAGTAAAAATTCGTAAGCTGTGCAGCCGCGAGAGAGCTTCGCCGCTCGCTTTCGCAGCTTGGCGCGCCAACAAGACCGCCAGCCAGTACGCAGGCTAATCTGCTTCTGATTCAAGTTAATGAAGTCTCAGCACAGTGTTCCGACCCGTAACACCTTGGAACAGGGCATGTAAATTCTGTTTGCCATGTCAAAATCTCAATATGCCGGCTTTGAATCGAAACTGTTCTGGAAAATCGACAAATGGTTCTGAAAATTTCCTATTTATGAAATGTGAATTAGAAAGATGGCCATTTGAAAATTTGAGACACTAAAAGTGCAGTAATAAATGTAAAGATGGTAAATGTTAAGCTCGGTCGTACTCAGGCGGTGTCGGACACGGTTCACGTGACTACATTCGTCCAATTACGCGTCAGCTGGGCGATACTAATGGCGGCCGTGTTTTTGAGTCGTGAGTGAGGATAGCTCGTCCTTTTTCGGTGGATTTCTTCTGTTATCGAGCGATTCAGTAGTAAGTAATTGTATTCAGTTTGTCACGAGCGTGGGACAAAGAAAAAAAAGTGCACTAAAAGTGCAGTTTGTTTAGTCAAAGTTCCTTTGGTAATATACCTTTCTCCAAAATGGCCGCCGCAAATTCATATTAAACTGAGCGGAAAATCAATACCAGCACCTGAAAGGCTACCTCTTGTTTGGTAATCGTACGAAGTTTCGTTAGGTTAAGTTCTACCTGAGTCTAGAAAGCAGAAGTTGAAAACTGGAAAATTTAGAGACGTTTGTATGACTGGGGGTAGGATTACCAAACAAGAGGTGGTCTTTCAGGTGCTGGTATTGATTTTCCGCTCAGCTTAATTTTAATCATTTTGAATTTGCGGCGGCCATTTTGGAGAAAGGTCTATCAGTTCAGCTACAGGAGACTCCTGGGAGCTCCCACGAGTCTCCTGTAGCTCGGTGGTAGAGTGTCCGAGCGGCCAATCTCGTTCCCAGAGTCCTCGTTACCCTTGTCCAGCGGTGGAGCGGCCAACAAGGAGCTCTGGGGGAAGCGATCCTCCATGACCGGAGTCTAGGACTTCCGGCTCTACTGTGCATGTGTTCGACCCCATGTTTCAACTAACAGACGCCAAGATTCTTGGACTTCCGGTCTTACTGCGCAAGTCAAGCGGATCACTCTATCCCAGAGGTCCTTGTTGGCCGCTCCACCGCTGGACAAGGGTAACGAGGACTCTGGGAACGAGATTGCCGAGCGGCTAGCTTGTGTCACCTAGTGTAGTGAATAATATATTCAGTTTATCATTGTGTTTCTCCCAAGCTTTACCATCATTTCTTTCCATGAAGCTTGAAGTTTGAAAACCTCCCTCACCGTGGATAGGAATTGTCAACAGTTTTTACTGTGCGAATAAAAAAACCCGTGAACACTTTGATTTAACTTTGACATGATGAAACCGCAAGAAGAACAGTCAGGAAACTCAAATTTACACTTTGTTTTTGAGAAAAGCTTTGCGAAAATAGCAATAAAATAAACACAGGAAAAAATAGACCAATATTTGGCAAAGGAAAATCTTAGCGTTAAATCAAAGTGTTCACGCTTTTCTGACTCGCACAGTAATTCATTTTAAATATTTTGATCATTGCAAATTCTCACAACCTCATTTGAAGAAATAGAAATTCAAAATTGAAGACTTTTCTTTTAAGTGAAAGAGAGTTTTATTTAATGTTCAAGACATTTTCACTCGCAGTTAAATTAAACTAATAACGTGTTGTCCGTGAATTAATATTAAATGAAAACAGCGGTGCTATTATTTTACTCCTCTCACAAAGGCAGTGACCTATTTTCTATCGTATCATTTTCAACTTCTCTCCCCGGACATGGCTTAAAGATCTCGCAGCGAGAGCCTCGTGCGAAGGACTGGGATTAGGTATGCCCCAGCCCTCCAGCAGAGCGTTATTGGCAGACTCAAGGGCGCCTTCTGAGTTCGCTCTGAAAGGATGATATGAGCTGCCAATCATGTAGATATGTTTCCCTGGAAACGGCTTCTTAGCCCACTGTTCCACTTGTCGCATGGAGACACGGGTTCCCGGCCTTTGTAAATACCTGCGTAAAAGTACTTATTAGACAAAATGAACTTCTAAATTTCTTTCGTGTTCTCAAATTTCCGTCGTGTTTATAATACATGATTTTTGCTTCTTTATTTGTTAAATAAAATCTCTGAAAAACATAGTACATGCTACGCTAGGATTCTGTCAAGGGCACTCAACGGATCGTGTTGGTGGAATATCTAGGCCAATAATCGCCTCAGATATTCGGATAAGTGTGATGAAAATCTGGAGTTTTCTTTAGGGAAATGTAATCTCGAACTTTCGTAAGACATGCGAAAATTAATGCCTGTTGTTTTCTGAGATATAAAAATGTCGTTTTGGATACGAGAAAGGGCCAGCTAGGATGAGCAGCTCGTAAATTCAGGTAATAAGTTTTCGTACGATAAATCAGAACAGATGAAACTGTGTTAGTTCACACAAATTTCCCTTTAAAAGGCCCTAAAGAATATTGGAAAAACAGAAAAACGACTTTCCATAAGTCTCGTTGGGTGCCCCTGTTGTTTCAGGAATTTGACTCATTGTCACCAATTCAAGGAGTTAATAAATTTGTTTATTTCTTATCGCCTCTAAAAAATTAAAAATTTAAGCCATGTATAATTTAACAAGAACCCGTTATTCTACCACACAAAAATCATATCTGATGTATTTTTCCAGCCTAAATGAAAAGGGATGCCGCTTATTAAATCCAAATTACGCTCAGAATATGCTTGGTCTGAAATTTGGTGTGCTTAGTAATGGGAACTGCAATACCATACATACTTGCTTGATAATTATTGTGGGATGATGTTAATCTTCCAGTCAAAAGAAGCAGAGTTCGTACAGGTCCCTGAAGTCCATGCATGCATGCAAGTGTTGACTATCGGCAGATAGTCCACACGCATATTTACGTCAGACTAGCTAATTTCACCACCAAGCCTCGCTTTCGAAATATAAACTTGTAAATTTCATCTTGAACGAATTCCCAAAGCATCAAAGATAAAAAGAATACCCACGTGTAAACAGTATGGCACGTGCCAGAGGTTGAGAATAATTTCGTGTAAGCTTGATGGCTTGGTGGTGAGTTTTGAATAACTGACGTCATCATGCATACGGATAACACAGCCAATAAAATGCATGGATTCACAATGGAGCTCCTTACCATGCTCCCTCGTCCCAGTACTGATAGATCGTGTCCAATGGTTCAGGAATCATCATGTTAAACTTGTACTCGAGTGCGCGGTGAATTTCCAGGTCGATCATGGACTTCGGCACTGAATTCAGGATTTGACCCCATTTCTCACCACACTCGCCGTCTTTATACGCTAAGTGAAGGACTGCTTCGCCGCTTGGACCACGCCCACTATAAATCAATTGGTGATTTTCATCTGACGTCATCAAAATTCTAAAGTCTTAACTGTTAATCCTACAAAGCTTTTCTTTTCACATGTTATAGGCGTACAAAACATTAATCTCGATGCAAAGTTTGGTATCCATTGATGGAGTGCTTCTACTTTGTCGCGAGTGAGTTGTATTTAATTAATGTTTACGATTTGGTAAAGCCTGTAAATACACACAAGCCTTTTTCATTTGGGGTTCCTGTAAATTTTTTGCCCTATAAAGATTAAAGCCTTTTCTAAAGTGCTGCGAATCTCAATATCTAAATTATCTTCACAAGACACCATGCTATTCCATTACAGATGGGAGAATCACATAATCAGTTTCTCAATTCTTATAACCTGTATGCTTGTCTTGTATGGATAATTTGAAAGGAAAGTAGCTTTTGATCACTAACCTATGCGGGAGACTCCATCCCAGACAGTCGCTGTTAGACAAGAACCTCTCCATGGGATACAGACGTTTATTCTCATCTGTGATATCTTCCCACCATGCTCTTGGATAGACCGCCGCCCCCTTGAATGCCGGGAAACCCATTACGGACTGAAAAGCTTCGTCGCGTTGAATTTTCTTCGCTAGCCCTCCGCCGATTTTCTTAAATGGGCCAGGAGGCACTGCAATCACGAGCTTCGTTGCGGTTACCATATTTTCTCCGAAGTTTTTAATAAAAACTTGCTAAATTGCTTGGTTATTGACACTATCTTGCAGCCACGGTAGATTTTTGCTCCAAGCTTCTTAGCCGATTTCGCCAGGGCGCCAATAAGGGCAGACATTCCTTTCTTTGGACGGATTTCGTCTCCTGTGAAGACTGAATCCAGCGCAGTGTAATATTCCACCACACCACTGGCCCCTCCTCGCAAGTCACCTTCATACCCAAAAATGTCGAAATAAAACTTCGATCCCTCGGGTGTGAGAAAATTTGCTGGAAAGTCTCAAACGTTGCGAAGTTCGAAGCTTCTGTCGCGTGATCTTCCTGGAAAAGGTACTCGTGCATTTCAGCGAAAGACATGTTCTGGAATTGACTTTGGAGTAGGGTTGGAAACGACTGCTGTTTGATTTCTTGCTCTGTGCGAGATGAGTTGCCTCTTGTTTCTGTTCGAGATTCATCGTAGAAATGCCAGTCTTGGTATGGAATATCTAATCTGGAAAGAATGCCTCTGCGATACAAACAGTAAAAAAGTCAGAAAAAAATCGTAATTGTTTTAATTGTCAATTCAATTCATTATTAATTGACAACAGAGAATGTTTTGGAGGAATTGTTAGTCACACTGTTGTTATGCAGTAATTCTTCACCATGCCGTTTTCTCGTTTCCCGGACTCGGTTTGAAGATGCCGCGGGAAGACTGGCACGGAAGAGTACAGAAATCGAGAACAACTGGGAACGAGGCTGACGACTTGAGCCCGCGGTTTTCATAAGAGCGTTGCTTAGCAACATGACGTATTCTTATGACGACGCAAGTTGTCCGCCTCCAGCTTGTTGTACTCAGTAATTTTATCGTATTTACAAAAAACGGAACTAGTTTTCCTGTAAAACTGTTTATTTTGTACCTGAGGTTGTGATTCGCCATGTCAATTCTCCAGGCTCCCAGACCTACAAAAACAACAACGTATGAAATGTCAACAGTGATCTCCGAGTGCAGGAAAATTCAACTTGTCGTAACTCCTTAGCCATCAATAACTGTCAGATTTCGAAAGAACAGTTGTAACATTCAAGTTTGGACGGAGAGTGTGAAGATAAGAAATCTGATCTTATTTTTGTGTTGTGTTACATAAACGCAACGCGTTAGTTTATGTGGAGCTTTGTCATGGGCTCACTCGATCACTCGATCACTAAGATGTTTACTTTTGGAAATTTTAAAGAAACGTATGGAAAATTAAATTACGAGATTTTGCTTCTAACATTGCTTCAAATAATTCTGCAACAGCGCAAGGTATATATTTTTTCTTTTGTGTCGCGGTTGCCCTTGTGGTACTTGTGCAAAAGACGCATGCGTGTAGCGCCCAAATTCGGAATATAATCACCAGAAGCTCTAATTATTGACCTGATTTCCTACAAGTCACTGACGAGATTTGTCCCAAATCAGGACATGTATTGAAAAAGCGCGAGTAATTTAAATTACATTCATGCGCCAAAACCACAGTCACGAGTGCTTGTTTTCTACCTATAAACAAAGCGCAGAGAATGCATTAGCCCTGCCTTTCAAGCTTCAAATTCTGTTCAATACAGAGGCATTTCCCTAGGCTGTACGAGCTGAAATACTTCCTGAAGTTTATCAGCGTATTGAGTTTATAACAGGAATCGCATCGAAAATTAAATATTCGGAAAGCAAAGACGAATGTCAGAAGGCAAAATCACTGTTGTAAAATACATGTATAAATATGACTGTGACCTTTAGCGCGTTATTCGATCACTTTAACTTTACACCATTATGATGTGTAACGCAATGCGTGCGTTATAACTCGACTATTTTTGGCCTGTGATGTTAGCAAATTGAAATTTGAATCGAATCGAGTCAAATCAAATCGATTATCGTAACACAACATGGCCTAAGGGGCCCCTAGTTCCTAGTTATTTGTGTTTTATTTGCTATATTCCGATCATTTTCCCATAATAATTCAATTAGTATGACGAAAGCTGCATATATATACAGCTGTTTCGAGAAAGGTTGTCGTAAAAAGCGCACGCGACAATCCCGAAAGGTATTGTGGGTAGTTTTAAGTTCACGGTTCCTTGACTTCAGCATTTCAGGGAAATCTGAGAAAATGGCACGAGACGCCATGGAAGTATGTTTGCGAGTGCTAAAAGAAAGCAACAAAAGTAGGTTCGACAGCTACAGTGTCAGGAACGTACCTTGCTGATCGTTTCCCAGATTACCTTTCGGGATTGTCGCGTGTCGCGTGCGCTTTTTTTCCGACAACCTTTCTCGAAACAGCTGTATATAGCAGAGCAAGATATTATACTCTTAAACAAACAGGCGGGAAGGGGTGTAAGGGTAGTAGTTCCTGTCATATTTTTTCCGGCTTATAATGCCCAAAAAGGTTCTTCTCTTTTCAATTCACAAAGAAAACCTGTGTGACCAGGGTGCCTTTCCTCCTCCACGCCCCTCTCTCGTTGTATATTACTCACCTACATATTCCCCTGGTACCTGTGGAAATACATGATCATAGATTCTTCCACCAAGACGAGTGTCTCTTTCAAACACACACACGTTAGTTTCTTTCTTGTGTCTCAGCAGTGACTCAGCCGTGTACAATCCACCAATGCCACCACCAACAATAGCTACACCACAATGGATTGGATTGTCACTTCCTTCGTCATCTTAAAAAAATCAGTACAGAGAAACCCTCGTTTAACGAACTCGCTCGGTTTCAAAAAATTTGGTTGTGATATATCGAAGACGAGAGACAGAACGTGTTTCATCCGATTTCCAAACACCGAGAAGAGAGTTGAAAATACGACACGTAACGGAGAATTTTTTGACGAAATTCGAGGTGTTTGGAATCGAATGAAACACTGTATTTCGACTTATATCCGATGTTTGTTATACGCGTAACTCGGATATAACGAGCATCCGGTGTCATCTTCACAATGTTCGTTATATCTGAGGCATTTTCAAACATGTAACTGTTTCAGTAAGATGATCAATCACTGAAAACTAATTCTCAAACTCATTAGTTTTTGTTTCGATTGAGTTTGAAGAATGTGTTTCATCCTATTTCCAAACAGCTCGACTTTCGTCAAAAATTCTCCGCTGCGCGTCTTATTTACAACTCTCTTCTCGGTGTCTCAGTCTGGAAATAGAATAAAACATACTTTCCCGTGTTTGATATTTAACTTTTTCGAACGCGACGATGTCGAAAGGTAGTCTGGGATATAATTTAAAAAAAAATAGTGCCCTTTACAGGAAACGTGTCGAACCTACTTTTGTCCCTTTAGCCATCGCGCTGAAACAGCATGAACTTCGATTACAGTAACGGTGAACTACCACTATCCATAATACCTTTCGGCATTGTCACGTACAACCTTTCTCGAAACAGCTGTATTACATCACAAACCGGGTGTACAGAAGATCATAGGTTCTACTACTCGGGGGGGGGGGGGGGGGGGGGGGTACTCCCTGAAATTTTTGGTAGGGGTGTGCGGCCCGCTTCTTGAAACCCTTACCCTATTTCAGACCAAAATATGTGATTTTTCATACCCTATTTCAGACCTGACCCAAAAATCGATACCCTATTTCAGACCCATAAAATTAATACACGTGTCTTATACATGACTTCAGCTACCCAGGAATGGGTTCCATTTGCGCAAACATTTGAAAAACAGTTTCGTCTAAAACCCAAACAAAATTCCAGACCAGAGTGCACAAAACATACCCTATTTCAGACCAAAATGGTCAAAATCTATACCCTATTTCAGACCAAAACGGCTCAAAAACCATACCCTTTGGGGCGGCACATACCTATATAGCTTATATAAGGGAGTACCCCCCCCCCCCCCCCGGGGGCTACTACTCCTGTTATACATGACTTCAGCTACCCAGGAATGGGTTCCATTTGCGCAAACATTTGAAAAACAGTTTCGTCTAAAACCCAAACAAAATTCCAGACCAGAGTGCACAAAACATACCCTATTTCAGACCAAAACGGCTCAAAAACCATACCCTTTGGGCGGCACATACCTATATAGCTTTTATAAGGGAGTACCCCCCCCCCCCCCCCCGGGGCTACTACTCCTGTTGGGAGAACTCGAATTTTTTCCGAGTAGCTTGTGTCACTGACTGATAAAACCTCTTTCTTTCCACACATTCTCACTCATCGGCAAAACTAATCCTAGCAGTATGCGGGAAGTTTGTCACATTTGAACCCAATTATATGGCCTAAGCTCCCACGAGTCTCCGGTAACTCAGTGGTCGAGCGTCCGACCAGTGTGCGGAAGGTCATAGGTTCTACTACTCCTGTTGGAAGAACTCGGAAATTTTTTTCCGAGTAGTTTGTGTCACTGACCAACCCGGGTTTTATCAAAATCGCTAATCTCCACAAACTTAACGTATGCATTACATTGCTGTTGTGTAACTAGAGCACTTCATGATTGGATTGAATTTAACAGTTGGCTATCTAATGTAAAATAAATTCAGTTGTTGGGGCTTTGGGCAGGGAAATTTGTTCGTTTAAGATAATGGGGAATTCGTTATAATCCCATTCCGAGTTCGTCCGGTCAACGTCTTTAGAAGTGGAGGAACCTCAAGGTGTGTTCCTTATATGCATCCATATATATCCATATACGAGCAATATGTCAACAGTCATCCTGCATTTATTTTTGAATTGTAAAATTTTGATCATATAACGCGCGCTCTGATTGGTTGTGGAGACATTTTACATGAGGCTGTGTAAACACGGTTATGACGTGTCATTGCATTTTGTTGGCATCTTAAATGAAATATCTATTTCATTTTTTCGGTCGACTTTATACTCTCGTTTTTCTCGAGACATAGTTAATAGAGGGAAATGGTTATGAAGCCCGGCAAACTTCAAAGGAGCAAACAAAGAGGCCAAGATTTATGTTGGAAGGTAAATGACCTTGCACATCTTTTGTTTTGCGCTCATACACTATGCATGAATTACGTAATCGCAACGTTTCTATTGGTTAGTTGCTCCAATATTTATGTTGGAAGGTAAATGACCGTGCACATCTTTTGTTTTGCGCTCATACACTATGCATGATTTACGGGTAATCGCAACGTTTCTATTGGTTAGTTGCTCAGTTCAACACACGTAACCACCTATTGTATTTTGTCAGGTTTTGTGCACGGTCAACCCACAAAATAGCGAACAAAAACATATAACAAAGAACTTTGCCGGGCTTCATAACCATTTCCCTCTATTAACTATGCTCGAGACTATTAACTAACTTGACTAGCGCTATCTCTCGTGATGTTATTGAACAAGCTTTCTTTTTCGTGTGAGACGCGGTGGCCTAATGGTTAGCGCTGGACTCCGGACTGTGTTGTGTTCTTGGGCAGGGAACTTTACTTTCACAGTGCCTCTCTCCACCCAGGAGTATAAATGGGTACCGGCGACAAAATGCTGGGGGGTAACCTGCGATGGACTAGCATCCCATCCAGGGGAGTAGCATTACTCCTAGTCCGCGCTTCATGCTACAGAAACCGGGATAAGTTCCGGAAGTTGTGGGCCACTAGGCTCGTGAAGACTTTACCTTTCTTTTTCGTGTGTACCCATCAAAGTAAACAGATATTATTGAAATACTTTCTCAATAAAAAGAAAACGACGTGAAAAGAAATATATGTTAACTCTAACCATCTCCATAGAAGCTCTAACTGCTAAAAGTAATAGGTTTATACTGTTTTACAAAACGTTGGCTAAATAAGTCTTACGATCATGGTACCTAAAATCATTTTAGCCCCAAATTACAATCAAGATAGTTTACCTGTTGCTTGGGTGAAAGAAACAAGGAAGACCAACAGGAGACACACAGACACGCCCATTGTTGTGCCAGAAGTTTCTTTGAAGTCCTAACGGGAATCGTTCTGAAAACAGCTATAGAAACAAAGCTCAGATTAACTACAGTTGAACCTCTTTAAAACGGCCACCCTGGGCAGAATTAACTGGCCGTTGTAGAGAGGTGGACGTTGAAACGGTTTCAATAAAAGTAAAGTTTATGGATCGGCCCACGGAGGTGGTCGTTAGTGAAGGTTCTACTGTATTGAGATCTAACAAAAAGCAACTTTCTTGAGCGGGGGAAGAATTTCAGTGCCCTGCAAATAAACCGTCATGTTGCTCGCTGATTTAGCATTCGATTTTGTTTGAAACGTTTTGTTGTTGTTAATACACACGATGGTGTTGTTTCCACTGAAAATTTCGCTATTTTTGATAATTCTTGCTTAACGTCTTTAAAATGAGTTAAAAACTCAAACAAGAGATCATCCTAAGGCCCTTAATTATCGATAACTAGCTTCGCACACTGGCTTTTTTGTTATCGACAACTTTTTATGATCGACAACTATCTCTCTAGTCTGTGGAGGCCCTGATATATATTTAAAAATATTGACAGGTAATACTGTTGCTATGGTAACCTAATATACCAGGAAGATGATCATAACGTGTTCACCGATGATTGGGCAATCGTTTGATACATTTATTTTAACATCAACTGATATAGGATGGTAGTATCGATCAATCAAAACACAGGGGCTGTAAACCGTTACCAGCCACCTTAATTCAGCAGTTTCTACCTATACACTTTTACAGCAACCCCACTGATAAGAACCTAACTTAAAATTTTAGCCTTAATAGGTTCTTATGTGGAGGGGGCTTAAAATGAAAATTTTAGCCTAACAGGTTCTTAAAACCCAGGTTCTTATACGTGGGCTATTACTGTAATCATTATTCTGTGCCAGTAAACGTGATCAACCTAAATCATGTGTTCTGGCACGCGCGTGTTGTTGTGTAACAGTTTGGTTACTCACGTGTCTGAAACGTACTAAAGTACAAATCACGTTCGTAGCTTAAACTCTTTGGAAACCTTTCTTTTAAATTAATCACTCTCAATTAATAAATCAACAAATATGAATAATAAAACGTTCTAATGCATGAAAATGCTCAAGGAATAAAACTCGTAACATGCAAACGGAAAATGTCTCAAAATGCTTGTTAACACGTGCAAAATGATGATTTGGCCTAGTTGTTTTAGATTGTCGTCTGTACCATAGTTAATAGAGGGAAATGGTTATGAAGCCCGGCAAAGTTCTTTGTTCGACTCCTGTTGGGGGAACTCGGAATTTTTTTCCGAGTAGCTTGTGTCACTGACAGAATAATATCTTTCTCATATTTCTGCCAAGCTTAAAATATACCATCATTTCTTTCCACAAATTCTTTGTTATATGTTTTTGTTCGCTATTTTGGGGCTTACCGTGCACAAAACCTGATAAAATACAATAGCTGGTTACGTGTGTTCAAGCAACTAACCAATAGAAACGTTGCGATTACGTAATTCATGCATAGTGTATGAGCGCAAAACAAAAGATGTGCACGGTCATGGACCTTCCAACATAAATCTTGCCCTCTTTGTTTTCTCCTTTGAAGTTTTCCGGGCTTCATAACCATTTCCCTCTATTAACTATGTCTATACTATTGACAAATGTTTGTTTAGCTGAAAAAATGATGATTAAATAGAGCGTACTTAGCTGTTTCACACTCAATAAAATAAAATTCAATTTCTTAAATTGTACAGAAATGAAAGCTGAAAAACAGATTTATGTTTCACGAAATAATGGCAAATATTTTAATATTATCGGCGAGGCTAACCGACATCTCGCTACACGAATCGGGGAGCACCTTTCCACTGACAAGAATTCCCACATTTTTCAGCACCTCAAAAGCTCGGATAATTGCCGAGCTTTATGTTCTGAAAATTGTTTTTCCATCCTGGACACCGCCTCCACCAACTTCCAGCTTAGTTTTGTTTGTTTATCAGTAAATATTCTCTGTTCTGTTTTTTTCTTTATTTTTGTCACGCCGTAATTAGTCTTATTTTCTATATTTCTTGTCTAGTTGTAATTAGTAATATGTTTTACATTTATTGCCACGTTGTAATTAGCTATATTTCCATACCATTGTATTTTTCTTATATTTATATCACACCCACTAGCGTGTTCTGTTACTTGTACTGAAGATGGATGAAGGATCATCCGAAACATGTAAAAAAAGTCGTGACCCTCTTGAAGATTAACACAGAAACATTCACAGCAAAGTATAATGATTATTTAAATAGCTGTTTAGCTCTGCTCGAAAACGCACTAATTTGCCAACAAATACGTGTTTGATGAATTTAGCCATGTTGGGGGTAATTATCATATATATTTTTTATGTAGCGCCTTTCAAAATCGATACTATTTTCTTGCCGATGGCGCTCCAAAATTATCGAATAGAACGGCATGAATAAATGATCAATGTTGCTTACGAACATAATCCAGGTGGGGCCTAAAAGGCCGCACTACAATAGCACATTAATTATTAAGCAACATGAAAGTGAGCCAGGCCGGCCGTTCGGGGTGGCGGAGGGAAAAAATCTGCAGTGAACTCAGCTCAAGAAGATATCGAGCAAAAGAGGCCGAGATCTGGACAATATATTATTTTTCAAACAATTTTTCACTGAGCCTCGGAGGCTTAATTATCCTCGGAGGCCCAGGGGCAGTTAGTCGGGCGAGACGAAGTTTTATCGGGCAAATAATTTTGCATTAAATAAAATAATTTTGCATCAAAACCCAATTTTACAAGCATAAAGTCGTCATCATCGGTGTATTTCAAACCCAAGCCGACCGATCATGTAAGGGTACTAAAGTTTGGGGCAGTAGCATTGTATCTGATTGTTAAGAAATGCTTATTTCTGGTAAACGAGTAGTGTCTTGAGTACATTGGCTGGCGATAGAAATGGTGAAGTGACAGTTTTTCCACGTGATATTGCGGTTGGGATTTTCCTTAAAATGTCTCGCTGGCCCGGAGATGTGTTTTCGATTTTCGTGCTTCACGCACGCTGAGATTTGCCATTGGAGAACATCTCCCGGGTAACATTCCCCCTCAGAAACTGACGCGCGAAGAGTTTTTGTTGCGTTCCCAAAGATCGAAAATATCCAAAGTGATCTTTAATTTCTACATTTTCTTCATGATTTAAGTTAAATCATGAAGAAAATGTAGTAGCTTCTCATTAGTGGGGCTGAAAGAATTAGGCGGACGGAAAAATTAGAAACTTTTTCTTGTTAAAAATCTCTCACCTGGGTTCCTTGATGCTTGCTATAAAATCCTTGTAACTTGGTCAGACAATTTGTTGGTTCTCATTCAGTTTCATCAAAACAAATTAATCTATTAGTGCAGTAGGATTAACAGAAACAAAGGTTGTTTATGACTCTGACCAGGTATAAGCGTCCTACGCAAAGTTAACAAAAGTATAAGGGATTATAACCTCAAACTTTCTCGTGGGAAAATATCGACTACAGTAATAGCCCACGTATAAGAACCTGAATTTTTCAATTTAGCCTAAATAGGTTCTTATATAAATGGTACTTAAAGCAAATTTAGGCTACCAAGGTTCTTAAAATAGGTTCTTATATTTTCATACGTAGTAGAGTACAGTACTTGCAAATACTTGGGGAATTATTTGAATTTGAATGGCAAACACAATAGACATACAACATGGTACTTAAGCTTGAAAGAAAAAAAAAGTTATGTCAAGTTACTTTGAAATAGATGATGATCTTAATTCAGCAGTTTCTACCTATACACTTTTACAGCAACCCCACTGATAAGAACCTAACTTAAAATTTTAGCCTTAATAGGTTCTTATGTGGAGGGGGCTTAAAATGAAAATTTTAGCCTAACAGGTTCTTAAAACCCAGGTTCTTATACGTGGGCTATTACTGTAATCATTATTCTGTGCCAGTAAACGTGATCAACCTAAATCATGTGTTCTGGCACGCGCGTGTTGTTGTGTAACAGTTTGGTTACTCACGTGTCTGAAACGTACTAAAGTACAAATCACGTTCGTAGCTTAAACTCTTTGGAAACCTTTCTTTTAAATTAATCACTCTCAATTAATAAATCAACAAATGTGAATAATAAAACGTTCTAATGCATGAAAATGCTCAAGGAATAAAACTCGTAACATGCAAACGGAAAATGTCTCAAAATGCTTGTTAACACGTGCAAAATGATGATTTGGCCTAGTTGTTTTAGATTGTCGTCTGTACCATAGTTAATAGAGGGAAATGGTTATGAAGCCCGGCAAAGTTCTTTGTTATATGTTTTTGTTCGCTATTTTGGGGGCTTACCGTGCACAAAACCTGATAAAATACAATAGCTGGTTACGTGTGTTCAAGCAACTAACCAATAGAAACGTTGCGATTACGTAATTCATGCATAGTGTATGAGCGCAAAACAAAAGATGTGCACGGTCATGGACCTTCCAACATAAATCTTGCCCTCTTTGTTTTCTCCTTTGAAGTTTTCCGGGCTTCATAACCATTTCCCTCTATTAACTATGTCTATACTATTGACAAATGTTTGTTTAGCTGAAAAAATGATGATTAAATAGAGCGTACTTAGCTGTTTCACACTCAATAAAATAAAATTCAATTTCTTAAATTGTACAGAAATGAAAGCTGAAAAAACAGATTTATGTTTCACGAAATAATGGCAAATATTTTAATATTATCGGCGAGGCTAACCGACATCTCGCTACACGAATCGGGGAGCACCTTTCCACTGACAAGAATTCCCACATTTTTCAGCACCTCAAAAGCTCGGATAATTGCCGAGCTTTATGTTCTGAAAATTGTTTTTCCATCCTGGACACCGCCTCCACCAACTTCCAGCTTAGTTTTGTTTGTTTATCAGTAAATATTCTCTGTTCTGTTTTTTTCTTTATTTTTGTCACGCCGTAATTAGTCTTATTTTCTATATTTCTTGTCTAGTTGTAATTAGTAATATGTTTTACATTTATTGCCACGTTGTAATTAGCTATATTTTCCATACCATTGTATTTTTCTTATAATTTATATCACACCCACTAGCGTGTTCTGTTACTTGTA